>JADHYT010000061.1:0-100576 GCA_027604725.1 Entophlyctis luteolus | reverse complement strand
GGAATAAATAGAAGGTGGGGAGAGGAGATGGGCGACCTAGGTCGTATTTAGTATTTAATTTTGATTTTTTTTTTATCTTGAAACTACTAGAACTACATATTACCAAAGGTAAGTACAACTAATACAAGAACAAAACTAATACAAACAACTAAATACATAAAATACAATTAAATATAAATAACCAGCCATCATATTCACGGTCTTTGCTTTTAATTAGCTTGTTATTAAATAATTTATAAATTAAAGGCAATTTCTAGCCACTAAGTATTCACGGTCATCACCTTTAGGTTGTAAAAATAAATCTATATAAATACAATAAATAAATCTATATAAATACAATAAATACAAACTATTATATTCCACCAGTATTTTACCATAAGTTATAAAATTGGTCAATTAATACAATTACCTGCTACTATTTACCTCCTATCTAGCTTATAAGGTAATTAAATATTATAATAAATATGAGAATCACGATCTAATCAAATATTAATATCTAACTATTTGGTGACAGGTAGAATTAATTCATAAATACAATAAATAATAACCACAATAAAAGAATTCACGGTCTACTATATACTGGATGTATTAATTAAGTAATTGGTAAATAAATAAACACAATAATTAATAATCTAATCTCTTTAGACTTTCTTGAAATAGTCGATCAAAATATATAAAATCAAATCAGGATTAAGAATAATAAATACAACCTGCCATTAAAAACTCAATATCTAATTTAATGAGCAATTATTAACTAAGGGCTTCGCATGATAACCAATAGGAATAAGAGCCAAAGGTAAATATAGATATAAATCTAACCCTATCAAACTAGATTAATCTCTTACCAAATCTATAAAGATAATTTGTAACCACTTTATTCCATGCGATCCCCTTCTATAAGTAACAAGTTTTATTAGTCTATCAATGGCATAAATATAGTAATTAATCACGATAAAGATTATCCTAAATAAGGATATAGTATTTCATCAAAATGATAGTACATAATTAATAATGATTAAGATAGTTAATAATGGGATAGATAATGGGATAGATAATTATATACTAAACAAGATTTATGAAATCTGGGATCGATTCAGCATTAAGATATTTGAAAAGATCTGTAAATATTGAATACCTTATCAATAAATCAATTACAAATCGATCAATCAATTAAATTATAAACCAATTAATCTATTTAGATATCTATCACATTTATAACCAATCAGATAAATTACGTAGTAATCAATATTTAAACCCAATAATCAGACAGTATTTGATTAACCTATCTCATTAGGAACAAATAAATCTATCTAGAACTAAACCTAATAAAATTCTCCCAACAATTAAGTTATCCATTTTATCCTAATAGACATCAATCCTTCCTATTTAGTAATTAATCTTAAAGATATTTTATTGATTAGAATGATAATTATAGTTGAATCATATGAGGTAATTACAAAGTATTTATAAATCTTTAGCTCATACTAAATTAGTAATACATTTATGCCAATTTAAAGAATAATTTATTTAGTTCAATAATAATTAAAGTACTAATCTAGATCAAGTTTATTATCAATTTGTATCAACTTTATTTATAATTTGGTTCGTAAACTTTATCTGATTCTATAAGATATTAGAATCTTATTTGTATATATCATATACTTAATTAGAATAAATTTGTGCTTTATTTAGATATTACGCACTTCTAGTAAAATTATTGCATAATATAACAAATATCCTAGGTAAATAAATCATGGTAGAACCAAATAAATTCTGATCTAATCTAATAAATTACGATCTAATATAATAAATTATGGAATAAAATAAGGATCGTGAGTGAATTATATTTAAGATCATTTAATATTAAATATAATAAAATATGGTTAAATATAATAAATATTTAATATAAAATATATATTAATAAATATAGTCTAATATGATAGTTTAATAAATATAGTCTAATATAATAGTTTAATAAATATTATTTAATATAGTTTAATATGATTGCTTATTAAATCATAAACTATCATAGATGCAATAATATTGTTATTTAAGCTAAAGATTTAAAATCAACACTTATAGAATGATAGGTTTAAACAATAAGATCGAACTAAGTATTAATTATATTAGGATTAAGTGTATTATAGATTTATGCCCGCAATTATAGAGTATTTAATCTATAAATGCAATCATTTCATATAATTTTATCTATAAATGCCATTATTTATTTTGATCTAAAAATACCATTAATTCCATCATAATCGAATCTGCTAAGTTCAATTATATTCCAATTTTTATTAGTATTTATGACCATAACCATCATATAATCCTAACAATATATTATAGGGTACATTTAAGGATATATCTTATAAATAAGGGTATATTTCAGGTAAAATTTATTAAGACTTGTTATACTTTATCAGAATATAGTCTAGTTTATATTTATCATAAGAGAGTTCGTCTTTAAATTTGTATTATTAGTATTTAAATTCATATTGATATTATTTATGATATTATTTATGATATTATTTATGATATTATTTATGATATATTATCTTAAATTATGAATTATTGATAGTATCTAATATAAATATCATTAGTTCCTAATAATATAAATATTATTAGTTCCTAATATTTGTATTATCTATATCTAATTAAATATTAGTTATCTACAAATATTTATTAAATAATAAGAATGTGATCGAAATAGAATATGATCATAATTCTAATTATATGATAAAACTAGTATTCAAAATAGCTAATGATGGATACCCTAGAATATTATTAGAATAATCTAGTTAAATCTATGTATAGTTAGAACTGAATATTTAATGTATAATCAAGATATGCTCCAAGTATTATAAAATATATTGATTTCTAGTACAATTCATGCATATAGATGAATTCTTACTATTTATTTACGATATTTAGATATTCTTACCATTTGTTTAATAAATTTAAGAATACTATTTGTGATTAATACTAACTATTTGTGAGATATCAATTATGATACTTTATAAATTTGATAATAGGTCGTTTATAGTATAGGTGACAGTATTTTATTATATATTTTAATTAAATTAGACCATCTACCTAATAAGAGCTAATCTAAAGTATTAAATAACAGGTAATTTATTGTATTAATTAGTATAAATTAATTATAATAAATACATCTTAAGACTAAATACATACACAACACCCAGATATAGATACAATTACCTATAATCAGCTACAATCTTCCTCTAGTCTTGACATTTATTATTAAGTTATAAATTATTTAATCCAAAAGACATCTAATACATCAATTACCACCTGCTATTATTTACCTCTTGAATTTGCATTTTATCAGTAGTTCTAAAATTATCTATATAATACAATTATACACATCAATCATAAATAATCGATTTCCTGCTATTTATACCTTCGGACTATTGTTATTATCTAATATTATCTAAGCCAATTTATTACCATATAATTAATATCTATGATTATCATAATATCGATCATCACCATCATCATATAGAACTAATTATTAATATTTATAAGTATAGGCTTAATATGGAGACTATCCTAATATTTAAAGGATCTAAAAGAGGTGATAAGAAAGGTGATATGTACTTAAATTCATAACGAGATAAATATTTAAATTCATAACAATATTAATATTTAGGTTATCATTATTTATAAGATTTAGAACTAGGGTTGTAATTAATCTTGATAAATTACTATACTTATTAATTAGATCTAAGGTTTTATAATTACTTATAATCTATTTACTTATAATCTATTTACTTATAATCTATTTACTTATATTTATACAAACAATCAGATACTTATTTCTATATTTACTCACATCTTTAGAGATTTATCAACTACTATATTTACCAGATACTTAAATTATGATATTTATCATTCAGTTCCTATAAACAGTTTAAAAACCTTATATTTATAGGTTTGATAATTGATGTTAATTAGGTTATGATCGAGATTAAACTATTTGACTTTATAGATATTAACTAAATTAGATTGATTTATGGTATTTAGATTAGATTGTGATTGTGATTTTATGGAATTTAGATTTGATTGTGATTGTGATTTTATGGAATTTAGATAATTTTAGACTTTCTATCAAAAGTATGTCAGGAAGTATATGGCTGGTTATTAATTGTATTTAGAATTGTGTTAATAAATAAAATAAATCAGTGATCCAATAATATTAACACCTTTATATTTGATCAGACCATGATTCTCATATTTATAACAATTTATAACTGATAATTTAAATGATATTATTAGTTATCCTTATTTAGTAGAAGGAGATCAATAATATAAATAATTCATAAATTTATAATTTATATATTTATAAATAGTTGGTAAATTATGATCGTAAAATTAGAATAATTTAGAGTCAATGTATTTAAAGATAGAATATTTTATCCTTTCTATTTTAATATATATGGTTCTAAATATTTAAATATATGTGGTTATAAATATTTGATTTAAGATAAATAATTTAAGTATATGATAAATAATTTAAGTATATGATAAATAAGAGAGTAATTAATAAATAATTAGGTAGTAATCTAGTTAATAAATTAAATTACATAATTTTGTAAATAAGTGATCTAATTAAATCTATCTATAAATATTGACCTTATCTTATAAATCTATATATTTAATCTTATCTTATAATCTATCTCAATAATCTATCTCAATATATTTAAATCTTATCCTCAATCGACTTATATTAATACGCATAATTAACTATCAATTAGCCTCTATAATTATTAATAATTTACACCTATAACTCATTATTATATTATCAATTATTACCATCAATTAAAGATACTCCTCATCTATTATTAATATTAACTCCTATTTATAATTATGATCTATTCCTAATTATGATCAACTATAAATATTACCTCCTATTATGATCAATTATTAGGTCATTTGTATAAATGAACTTCTCATTATTAAAACATAGAAATCAATTACCAAATCCCCATATAAATTACCC
This sequence comes from Entophlyctis luteolus, assembly GCA_027604725.1. Lineage (NCBI taxonomy): Eukaryota > Fungi > Chytridiomycota > Chytridiomycetes > Chytridiales > Chytriomycetaceae > Entophlyctis > Entophlyctis luteolus. The sequence continues at coordinate 95,556 of JADHYT010000061.1, read as the reverse complement.
TCTTCATATTTAATCATCCTTATATTTATCATCCTCCTATTTTTACCACAACTAATAATATTAGATCATAATTATAGTTTGATCGTGATTATTGTATTTATTAGTTTTGTATTTAATTAAATTATTTGAACCCAACTAACTAAAAGTGATTACCGTGCTTGAAAGGAGGTAAATAATTTGTATTTTTATTTAAGGTACGCACGTATTTATATAGATGGTAATAAAATTAGTGTATAAATATATTATGAATATAAATATATTTAGGATGGTATAAATATATAGGGGATGTATAAATATACTATGGGAGGGGTGTAAATATATTACGAAAGGTAGTTAAATTTATAATAATATAAATATGAATATACAGAGGAGTATATAAATATATACAGAGGGTTATTATATAAAGGTATTTAATTCATTATTTATAATAGATACCTAACTCAAATAGTGATCAGGTGATTTATTGATACTAATAATTAGTGGTTTATACTAATGACTGGATGGTAATTAATACTAATAGGGAGAGGGTAAAATATGAAGAGGGTAAAATATTTACGATCAAATATAAATACAGTAACAAATATAGTAACTAGCCTACTTTCTGGCTACCCAATCAACCCCAGATTGGTATTTTACGATCATAAATTAAGTACGAGATAAATAAAAGATTATCATAATTAAAATATTTTGATATTAAATATAGTTGGTAATTATTTTACGATAGTTGATTATAAAATATAGTAGGAATTGAATAGTAGATATTTTATATAGTTGATATTTATAGTAGATATTTTATATAGTTGATATTTAATATAGTTGATATTTAATATAGTTGATATTTAATACCTAGATATTTACCTAAAGTAAATAGATACTGGTAACTGTATTTATTATGTATTTTGTATATTTATAATAATTTTAGACCTTCTAATAAAAGTGATTATGGAGGTAATAAGTAGGTTATGATCTGTATTCAATTATTAACCATTAAATCTATGTAGGATAATTAAGTACTAAGTATTGATGGGCTGGTAACTGTCTTTATCATTTATTGTCTTATTTGCGATCCTCTGATAAATAGGGACTATCTAAAGTTAATTATTGCTTTAGATTATATTTATTTGTATTTTTATTAATTATATTTGATTCAATCTAAATAAACCTACAGTCTAGAAGCTGGTAATAATCTTTTATTTGATATCATTAGTTATCAAGATATTTCATTTTATTTTTCAAGATATTTTAATCTCATTTAGCAATCTAGATCTTTTTATATTCTTTAGTTATAAAATATTGTCATAGTATAATATTTAGATCTTATATTCTTATTTAGATATAAATTAGATACCTAATATTCTTATTTAGATATATAAATTAGATACCAAATATTATTCTCAATCTATCATTTGATAAATTCTATAGAATAATTCATAACTTACTTTAGAAAGTATCTAATATTATGATTAAAGATAAAATAAAAGTATTTAATATGTATAAATATCAAATAGGACTTTATCATGATCAATTTATATCAAATAGTATCTTATATAAGGATAGCGATTTAATATCAGATAGTACTAGATATGGATCATATTCGATAACAATCTCATACGATCAAGAGCATGTTTAATTAAATAATTTACTATTAGTTAAACCCGATATTAATGATTTAGATTAAATCCGATACATTTTAATTATTAGCAATAAGATTATATATTAACTAGGTATTTAGAATGAATTTTATGAGAATTTTATGAGAATTTTATGAGAATTTATAAGATAATAGATTACCCTTACAATTATATTAAAATATAATACCTATAATGTGCACCTAAGTGCTTAAATATATACTATTTAGGCACAATATCACACCTTTGGTACAATTTAATATATTTAACTAACCATAATATATACAACCATAATATATACAACACATAGTTATCTATATACTATGATTTAGATAGGTTAACTTCGTATTATATTATCCTTAATATTAGGAATAGTTGGATAGTTATTAATTAACAATTATTGATAGTGATAGCAATCTAAAATAGTCTAACTTAATCAGATAGTTTTAATATCATAGTTTTAGAATATATGATAACCTTAAAATATATGAAAGTTTTATAATATATGATAAATTTAGAATATATGGTAGTTTAATATAGTCTTGATATCATAATCCTTATTAGGTGGTATTAATTTGATGGTTTATATTGGATCGTATTTATCTAGCTATTTATCATTTATACATATGATAACCTCCATATCAGACTAATAAATTAGGCAGAAGATTTTATATATCTTTCTTACTAATACATAGCATCACCTATATATTTATTTATATAATACTTGTATGTATAGGGTTTAATATACTTAACTAATTATACATAGAATTTAATATACCTAACTAACTAATTATACATCGGGTCATATATACATAATTAATCTATAAAATATAGGAGAAAATCTTGTTATAACTTACGAAACTAATCCTCGTAGAGGTTCATAATATCATTATATTTTAGAAAGTATGTTATTTTAATAGCAACTTATTTAATAAGCATGATAGGTATATATTAAACCTACTCAGCATGTATAGATGTCTAGTACTAATTATAGCATATTCTCTTATACAAAATTATAAGGTATATCCTAGATAGGATGGTATATATTAGATTATGGTACATATATAGATTGGGTGTTATATATAGATGATGTGATGTGTTATATATAGATTGAGAGCAATATATAAAATCGTGTTTATGAGATGAGATTAAAGGACATATACTTAGATATAGTACGCACATTCACTGATAATCTTTTACTTAATATCTACATTTGTAGATCCTTTATCCCATACTGTGTTTATCTCTATTTGGTTTGATTTGATTTTATTTGATTGGTAATTTTAACCATTTATTTAAAGTTTAATATCAAATAATTGTAGATCGTAGTTCTTATTTGTGTTTGTATTTATTTTATAATAATATTTACGATCTATCATAAAAGATCCAGGAAGGAAATATTAGGTAATTAATGATATTTTAACTGTATTAAGTTGTGTTTAATTAATTAATTTGAGGCAATCTAATAAAAGAAAATACAGGAGGTAAATATTGGCTGGCAATAATATTTGCTGGCAATAATATTTGCTGGTAATAATACAAAGGAAATCAAACATATAAATAAAGATATTAATCTCACCATTCTGGTATCTAATTTATAGGATAGTTCTTAATTTGCAATAGGGTAATTATTTACGATCATCAAAATGTAAGTATAAAATAAAAGAGATCAAAAATGATTGTGGTTAAGAACTAAATATTCTTATTAATTAAAAGGTTGTTCTAGAGTAAATATTTGATCATAACTATATTTGTATTTGTAAAATTGATTGACAAGAAATATTAGGATATCCTGAAGTAAATAGGGTTGATAACTGTATTTAACTGTATTTAACTGTATTTAACTATATTTGTGTTTAATTCTATTTGTATATATAATTAATTATCTTTGTATATAATTAATTCTATTTGTATATATAATTAATTATCTTTGTATATAATTATCTACCAATAATTATATTTGTATATTATTATCTATCAATTATTTACCTTCCCAATATAAAAGTGAAATCAGGTGAGATAAAGTACCAACACCTCTTGGGTTATCAATACCTCCCTCCTAGAACCGTACGTGCGACTTTCATCGCATACGGCTTCCCATTCTATTCTTATAGAGTCACTATTTTGGACCATCATATTTACCACTATGAATCAGATTATGGCTAGGTTTACAAACAGGTATTTGTTTTCTATTCATAGCACTATTAACTTCCTTAAAGCCTTTTGGTGTCTTATTCAATTTACGGACATGATGCATTTCTATCTATGTATCCGCACCACAAATACTACAACATTAATCCAGTTTAGATTTAGTCCGCTATTGATGGTAGACAGTATCTAGTGGTACTGCAAGATTTATGTTAAATCTAGTGGTACTGCAAGATTTATGTTAAATCTATTAGGTCCAGCAAAAGATTTTCTTAGCTTCAGTTGAACAAATCTATCTTTATTATTAGCCTTTTCCTTCATAGATTCTAGTACTTTAGTAGTTTTTTATTCACATTCATTGGTAGATCTCGATCTTCAATATCAACTGTCTCTATTCGGTCTACCTCAATTTTTATAGTTCTACCAAATTTTTTAAATACTTGAGCTCTAGAATGCTACTTCATCTTTCTACTTATCAACAGAGCACAACTATGGCGTAGTATGTACTGGATGAATTGCTAACGAGATTTATTCTCACAACAAGAATAGTTAACCTAACCATTCAATACCTCGTTATATTTTTTAACAATGTAACCTAGAGTTAGATTGATCCATGCTACTTTACCAACGGGAACTACGAATTTTCGAGGATGTCTGACACAAAAATTTTGATTCACCAATCGTTCAACCAATTTATCAATAGGCATAAGTATATTAATATTATTAGCAGCTATTCTACTTTTAACCTTACGTCCTTCATAATATATTATGACGGTTTTTGATCATTTGTACGAGAGTTTTGTTGTTTTAGAAGTACTCCCAAAAAGGAGACTTTCTCCTTAGCATTAGTCAGTTTAGTCTTGAAAAGACTCATATCCCGTTTTAGTACATCCTTCAAAAATACACCAACTTCTTCTTTAATAGATGCAGCTATAGTATAATTACCTTGAATACCAATTAGAAAGTCGTCAGCATAACGAATGTATTTTATTCTGAATCCTGTAGACTGTCTTACTGTACTAAGTTTTTTACGTTCCGTCAGATCATTCTTAAGGCGTATGGCTAGATCTTCATGATCTTTTAAAATCAAACCTTGATTCATACGTAGATAAAGAGTATGAATACGGGAATGAAGTACTAGATAATCTTTATTTGGAATGGTAACTGGACCAGCTTCTTCACTTTCCGCAATTTTCTTCTACATGAATTGATCTAGTTCATTCTAATATATATTAGATAGAATAAGGCTTACAACAGAACCCTGAGGGGTTCCAATCAGAGAATCCACTTTTTTACTCTATTTGACATCTACATAACCTGCTCTAATGGCTTTCCAAACCAATTCTATAAATCTTTGATTTTTCTACTAAGGATCTCAATCTATATGATGATCTATGCAGTCAAAGTAACTCTTAATATCACCTTCAATAAACCAATTCACTGATTTCCAGTGTAGTTTAATCTGTTTTAGAGCAGTATGAGTACTTCTAGAGTTTCTAAATCCATGGGACTAGTCAGAGAAAGTTGGTTCAAATATAGCTTCCTATATCATAACCATAACTTGTTGTACTATCTTATCTCTAGGACTAGCAATACCAAGTGGGCGCAATTTACCATTAGCCTTAGGTATATATTCTCTTCTAGTAGGTTTGAATTGAAAACTATGATCTTTCAGGGCCTGAATCAAAGGTTCAAAAAATTCTTTATCAGAAATTCCATCCTAAGTCTCATTGTCCGTACCTTTAGTCATAGCACCTTTATTAGTAGATACCTTTTGATATGCTGTAATTAGTATATCTTTATCCAACATCTAATCATAAACTTTTCTGAAGTCTTGTATATTTCTCTATTCTTCCTATTTTCAGCCCGGAATACTCCAGGCGGTTTTTAGAGGAAGAGGAATAGAACCGTGTTCCTTTCCCTTCTACCAGTATTAGTGGACCGTATAGGCCGTTAAGACCTGCGGGTACTATGAACCGTCCGTAACCATAGGAATTGCTTCCCTTAGGCTATCCCCCAGTTCCAATATCTCGTCGTCTCAAAGCTTTAGGATCCCACTCAAGTTTCTTTCCTTCTCTCTTAGATCGGGATGTGATTTGGTTAACTCTCATACCAGATATTCTTCGGATCCAGTGTATACCCAATATTTTCTCTAGACCAACAAGAAAATTGATCATGCGTTCCACACAAACTTTAAGGTTCAACCAGTCTAGGCTTATCCATGGCTAATTTAGGTGACATCCCCTTCTCTGAATAGTAGGATTATCATCAAGGATGCTTTCAACAAGGATGCTATGTTCACTAAGATTTTTCAATCTTGGCTAACCTTGTCCCTTTATGAAACATTGAGTTAGTTTCAGTTGTCGACTACACAACAGGCGAAATATCAGCACAGAGGCGCACAAGTAAATAGTTGACCGTGATTTTCATGTTTTATTGTATTCTTGTATTAATTGATTGCTTAATAAAAGATATCATGTTAGTTTATAGTCGTAGGTTATTATTATTGTTGTTGATAATTATTTTAATGGTTGGAGACCATTGTTGTATTAGGTGGCAGATATAAAATCATTAATATCTTTGATCGCTATTATTTAAAAGGTCGTAGACCGTCATTCTCGTACATATTTGTTCTTAATTGTATTTATTTGTGTTGTGTTAAATTGTATTAATTGTTTCTATCAATAACCACAAATCAAATAATAAAAGGCATCAAGTAAAGAGGGTACCAAATATGTCTTAACCATCTATGTGTCCCCAAGGTTTAAATATAGTTTGCAATCGATGTGCCAGGCTGTTGATGGTGTAGATTGTATTAAAATTATTATTATTTTAAATCATCAAATAAAAGACTGGAAGTAAATAGTTGGCTATTATCTTTATTTGTGTTTGTAAATAAACTATTTTTAACAATCTAATTAAAAGCAAAGACTGGAGGTTAATAAGGTATTGGTTACAGAATTTAATAATTATAACCTCCTAATAATAGGAGAGGGAAGTATTAAATATATTGGTACTGATTATTAACTGCCTTATTATCAATTTTGTCTGCTACCAAATAATAAAGTAAGGTATAAAGAAGGGTTGTAACTGTATTTAGTTGTATTTGATTGTATTAATGATTTGATCCTATCATATAAAAGGAAGGTCTAAATAATATTGTTGATCATGACTTTTGTATTAAAGTTATTTATAACAACCTAATTAAAGTTAAGTCTTAAGCAAATGATGGCAGATTATAATTCTTGTGATTGTATTTAATTAAGGGTCTTATATATTAAAAGGGTTTGAAGGAATATAATAGCAGGTAATCCTTGTTTATAAATAAATTCGTACTTCCTAATAAAGTGATATCTAAAATATAATGACTGGTAATTAACTGTATTTAAATATTATAATCGGTCCCCCTACGACCAAGAGGATTATCTCAAGCTAATAGGGAGAGTAGGTCGTATTAGATAGCATTAATTCTATATTCATCGTTCATGCTATTATAAAACTATTTATTTGCCTTTGGATATATTTTATTGATTATTTTAAATTTACTATCAAATGCAAGATATGGAAGAATAAAAGTGCTGGCTATTTGTTGTAAAGGTCTTCGACCATCACTATATTTGGTCCTCAATATTTTAAGGTCGTATTTACGACCGATACTATATTTGTTTCTTAATTATATTAAAGGTCTACGACCATAACTATAGTCATTTATTATTATTCTTGTTATTTGATTCTTGTATTTATTGTGATTTGATTTAATTATTGTGATATTTCTTGTTATTTTTTAATTATTTATTTCAACTATCAAAAGTGAGCCTGGAGGAAATATTAATGCTGATAATTTGGTATTTATTTGTATCCTTGTATTGTGCCTGATTGTATTTGGATTTAATTGTATTTTATTATATTTATTGTATTTATTCAAATTAATAAATATAATTACTAATTTATATAATTATGACTGATTGATCGATTTTATAATAATAATTGATCCATTTATACTAATAAACCTAATTTATAAATCTAAGATTAATTTAACTATGATTGATTTATATTTATTAAGATATACTAAATTAATATCTAGTAAGACGATAAAATAAAATAGCATATTAAAATACCTTGATCCGATATCATTTACCTAGATTTTGTAATACTTTAGAGGGTTAATATAGTTAAGCATCTAATTATTTATATTTATTCCTAATATAACTTGCATAATTACTACCTTATACTATATTATGATCTCTTGACTATATTCTTTATAATAAAGTTTTGTTATTTATTATCTTGTTACTCATTATTAAGTATTACCATTTATTATCGAGTAACATTATTTACCATCCTGAGAATATCAATTCTATCTATTTTAACCATAATATAAACCCAATAGGAGATATTTATCATGATTAGGTTTAAATTTATTAAATTTATTACAATCGATTAAATTATACTAGTAAATTATAACAATCGATTAAATTATACTAGTACAAATTATTACCATCAATTAAATAAGCCTAGTTCATACCTTTGATTATTTGGTTATGATATAATTTATAAGGATTTAGGATAATCTATATAATATCAAGTACTTAATAAACTAGGGCAATAGGAATAAATATCAATCTGGTTCTATAGATTAAATATTTGGGTATTAGGTTGTTTACTATATTAAACCAGTTACTTAATATTAAAGACCATTCTGGTACAAAGTATAAAATATTTCCTAGATCTATTAGTATAAGAGATCCTATTAAAAATATTTATTTTAAATCAATCTATTTAAATTGAATAAATCAGTAAATACTATATTGTTACTAGGTTGCTAAAATTTAAGTATCTATCTTAAATCATTTGGGTCAGATAGCAATAAGTTTGATCTCCTAAATATTTAAAGGTCAAGATGATACTAAGTAATAATGAGATTAAGGTTAATAAATAGTAACCAGTGATAGGATCAATAGATCTATTGATCGTAATAAATTTATATGAGATCACTCATATTTATCTTTTAAATATGGGCTTTAACTATTAACTTTTTAAGATCCTTATTTAGAAGGCTAATGATCTTAATCTTTTGTAGATCTACTACGAATTAGAAACTAAGTTATATAATATAGAAACCACGATATATTGAAACTATCGTGATATATTGAAACTGATGATATACAGAAACTGATGATATACAGAAACTTTATTTATAAAATAATAGTCACAAATATCCATATATTTATTATAGCCATCTCCACCCTTATATAAACGATATTTATTTTAATCGATATTAATCTTAATTATAGTAGTTTATATCTATATCTTAATAATAGTCATCTCTATCTACATATTAAGTATATACTTATTTTCTATCCATTTAGGGTTATAATAAGAGGCCAACATCAAGCACATATAATAATAACTAGCATATATTTGACCCTATTTACTTAATATCTCCGGGTTATTGATTTGGTGGTTATATTTATTAATACTAACACAATAGATACAAACACAATTAATCAAAACACAAACAAATAGATACAAACACATAGATACAAACACAAATAGATACAAATTCTAGCACCTATATTTCACGGTCATCACTTTTTATTAGAAGTTGAAAATTAATCTATATATAAATACAATTAAATATAAATTACCAGCCACCGTGAAATACGGTCTTTGCTTTTATTAGCTTGCTATAAATTATCTATATAGATACAAATCAACACAGAAATAACCAGCCACTATATTCTACTAGTAATCACCTTTAATTAGAAGTTAAGTTAAAAAATATTATTAAACACAAATTAATTTAAATACAAATCAACACAATAAATCATCACGATCAATTATTAAATAATTCACTTTTGATGGTTCTAAAAAATTAGGAATAAATACAAAAGTTATGATCCTAAAATAGATGATTGTAATAAATAGTATAAGGTCGAGTCATAGATGTTAATAGAAAGGGGTAATTAAGTAGAATAGGATTAAGAAGTAGGTTATTATCTGTTATGATGAGTTCAAGCTTTTAATAGCCACAACTCTCCAAAATTGCGATATAACAAAAAGTTATTCTTATAATCTAATTCTTGAATAAAAGGAAATTCTTTAAATCTTAATATTTAGATAGAAAATAATCTTGAGATAAATAAGGTAATTAGGATCTTGAAATCGAAAGTATCCTGAGATCTTGAAATCGAAAGTATCCTGAGATCTTAAAGATCTTTAGATAATTATAAAATCAATCAAACCAAATCAATCCTAGTTAGAATAGCTAATCCAAGTAGTAGGATGATGAAAGTTCAACTAGGGGGTAAATATCTTTAGGTACGTATATATAAAAATATAATATATAAGTAGAATATCTCCTAAGGTACGTAATAAATAAGATAAAGAAATCGTGATTAATTGATATGTAATCAAGTGAATGAACTAAGGTAAAACGAAGGAGAAACCAAATGATCGCACTACCAAATAATCGCACTACCTAATAATTCGATCAAGTTATTTCACTAAATGCTAAGAGCATCTTTTATTGCTTTCTAGAAATTCTAAGCCTGTTAAGGTTGAGCTAATAAAAGATTAAGGGTGATAGTGATTAGCAGAGACTTTATAATAGTATTTCAGAGATTCAATGTCAAATCGTACTAAAGTTTGATAAAAGTAGGGGTTAGTATGCTAAGAGTAGTGGCTTAACCCCCCTATCAATATAAAGATTACTTAGGGATGTCTAGACCAATAACTAGTTAATAACTAGTAGAAGTAAACCTTCCTAGTTATCTACAACTTTTCATATTTTTATTATTCACTAAATAATGTTCATAGTGAGCAGAAGATGAGTTACAAACTATAACTAGTGTATAAGTAAAATAAAGGATCTAGGAGTAACTTTCACTACCTGAGATAATTTTTATCTCACTACCTGAGATAATTTTTATCTAAATAAGTTCGAATCTACCTCTCTCAATCTCTCCTATTTGATTACACCAAGTAAACTAATACAATAATACGAATCCTATAAAACTTATTATATCAGACTTATAAAATAAGACTGATTAAATAATAAGTATCCTATAAAAATATTCTATTTTACCAAATAATTGGAAGACCCCTAGAAGATAAATCCTACTAGGCTATGTTAGTTTACAATCACTAGACTTAGAAGGTATATGAGCATAAAAACCACCTGTTAGATGTTATATTATATGATACTGAGATCTAGTTATCTAATTATGATAAAATAAAACCTATTCATGATAATGATAATAATAAAAATCTACCTAGTTATGATATCGAAACCTACCAAATATACAATCTAATTTATTTCCAAAATCAACCAAACAACAAGGCGATCGAGGATAAAAAGAAAGATAGAAAGTGATTGATGATAATCTGTCATAAGTAAATTAAGTTAACCAGATCCAAATATGTTAAATAGGTGTGATATTGGCATAAAAGTCAGTAATAGTGTATATGGAAATAGAAAGTACTAGGTTATGAAACCAATAGAATGGTAGAAGGTCGCCAGGATGGAATAAGGAAGTGCTAGAACTAGACTTAAATTGCTATGAATCCTATACTTAGTTAGGAGTATATTGGGAGCAAATAAGTTAAGTTAAAAGATTACCTATGATAAATATGGATTATTATAACTCATGTTAAGTAAAGAGGTATTCAAAGGATTAAACCGAATAATTAGTATAAGAAAGGCAGAAGGTTAGTTTAAAGTAGATGAAATGTAAGTATATCAATAAAGTATGATAAGCATGTAGATAGAATGACAATCGATGGAATAATAAATTACGAAGTAAGATTTACTTAGTAAGATTAAAGTCAGGAATAAGTAAAACTATTCTATAATCTAAACTCAATCAACAAATAAAAGGAGATATTTGTTAATCTATGTAATAGAATAGAAAACCTAATATAACTCAATCTATGTAATCTATAATAGAATATAAAACCAAATATAAATAAATTCAAGAATGATTAAATTATATCATAATTATTGTAGTATTTATAAAAATAATTGGGGTGGGTAAGTCTGATATTTGATGATAATCTTACTTGTAGCAGAACCACTCCCTAAAAAGTAAGTTATATACTCAAACCCAGTTAACTCATCAATAATTATGAACTAGATTAGAGAATTAATCTGGATTATTTGTTATAAATCTTGTTATAATTACTATTTATTAAAAGGATCAAGAAGAGGAGTTAAATAATAAGTAAATGTTATGAATGATATCTAGTTCGAGACTTTAGCTACTATGTGATTTTATCTAGTATTTTCACATCAGACTTTAATATGATTACTACCTAATAATGAGATCCTAATTTAATATGATTACTACCTAATAATGAGATCCTAATTTAATACGTTCATATTATGAATCTATCTTTTGATCAATTTTATTTTATAATCGATCAATTTAGATCAATTTCTATCAATTTCGATCAATTTCGATCAATCTTTAGATCAATCTTTAGATTTAATCCACCAATCTTAGGATTGAATGTACCTATTTTTATACTCAGTATACTGATCTTTATCAATATAAAATAGATTAATATTTATACTTCGAGTTCCATATTAATAAATTAAGATCATTTCTAATTAAAATATTTTTAGTCAATTACTTATTCCTAATTAAATAATATTTTTATAACTAATTATATGATTTAACCAATTATTTAATAATATTTTTATAACTAATTATATTATTTATCAAATAACTTATTACAAGAACATCCTATCTAGAGCTAATCTTAGATTATTATAAATAAGTACGTACTTTAGAAATATAAATGGTTGCTAATATAGACACCAACCTTTGTTACTATTTAAGGTAGGTTCTAACCTTTAGTATATTGGGTACTATTTTATATAGGTTCTAACCTTTAGTATATTGGGTACTATTTTATATAGGTTCTAACTTTATACTATTATTTAATAAGATAACACTATATACCATTAAATAGAATAGCATTTTATTCTATTAAATATATTTATTTTAAAGATCGTATTTAATTATAAATTCTTATTTTATTGTACGATTATAAAATTCTCGTAATTTTATTGTGTGATCAATTATAAAAAAATATTGTGACTAAAGTATGCAGATAATAAATTAGGGTTAGCCAATAATAAAATTAGTTAATAATAAAGTATGTAATAAAATAAGATAAACTATTAAGTGATATTATTTAGAATACTAACTTAATCAGATACAACTAATTAAATAATATCTAAACTATTAAATGATATTATTTAAAATACTTAATAATCTTCTAGTCTTTATAAATGATCGCAAATAATTAACTATTTATAAATGATCGCAAATAATATTAAACATATTTATTTTATATTATAAAATAATGGATTAGATTATATTTAATTGATAAGAACCATACATTGTGATCGTAATAGCTATTACCTTAATTTCCATCCATAAATATCATCTATAAAGATCATCCATAAATATCATCTATAAAGATCATCTATAAATATTACCTATAAATATAAGAACCATCCATTTAATAACCTATCAATATTATGATCTTCTACAAATATTTAATCTCCTGACAAATCATGATAGATACAAAAATTATAATTAGCAGATATCTTAATTATTCAGTCTAATTAAATAATAGAGATCAATTAAATAAGAGTCTAGTTAAATAATGGAGATCAATTAAATAAGAGTCTAGTTAAATAATGACTATAAATATGATAGTTCCTATCAATAGGTACTACCTATATAATTAAATAGGGAATATTATAATCTAATCGAGATTTTATACCCAGTAATTTGATTAAATAAATTGATACCAAATAATCTTGAAAATCAATTAATTCTTATTAATTACTTAATTTCCTCTTATTGATTAAACTCATAAATCGATGAATTATCTATAGCTCTAACTATTTTATATTCTCTTTTGGTTGATAGTGATTAAATAATGGTGAAATAAATCAACAATAAAAGTCATGATCAAATATTACTTTAGAACTTATTCTCTTTCATGGATAGCTAATAATTGTTACAATCTACAATTTAGCTAATTATTAAATCCAATTAAAACAGTAACCAGCACTTAGTATTATTTGTATTTTGTAGCAGTTTATTTGGTAGGTGATAAAATCATTATAATTCAAATACAATAAAAAAATACTAAAAGATTAAAAAGTCACCAACACCTAGCATTCTTTGTGCTTGCTTAATTTAGTGGGTATCTAATTATTTTAAATAAATTTTATGCAATTAACAATAAATACAGATAACTAGCCCCTTTTATCCTTCTGACTTTATCCTTTCGTTCTTTACCACCTAGAAGACCAGTTACCTTTGTTTATCATAACTTCTTACTTAGATATTTTATTCACCTAATTATCTTTGGCTTTCACCTTAGAATATTTCACTTTACTTTATGGAAACCAATCTTTAATTAAATAGTTACCCATATCTAAACCCGTTTTTATCACTTAACCTCCTTTCTTGTTATTTATACCAAATCTTGATACCTTTTAGAAACTACTTCCCTTTATTTAATAGACTTAATACAATTTATAATTAATACAATACCTAATTAAGAATTCAATAATTAATAAAATTCCTAATACTTTCTTGATTTTAAACCAATTTATTTAAAACCTAGTACTTAATACCAAATACTATTTAAATACCAAATACTATTTAAATACCAAATACTATTTAAATACTCAATACAAATAGTTAACACAAGATAAATACTCAATACAAATAGTTAACACAAGATAAATACCAAATATAAAAGAGCCGCTTTGCTCCAATATTAATTAAAATACAAAAGAGAGTCACAATCTACGATCGTTCCTAATCAATAACCCGGAGATATTAAGTAAATAGGGCCAAATATATGCGATCAAATCGTTAAGGAATAAAAGAGGGCGGGAATTAAATAGTATAAGATATCAGATAGTATAGGAATAAAATAGTATTAGAATTTAATTATTAATCACCTGCGACCTACGATCGACTATTAAAAACGACATCAATATATAGTAGCAGGGGATAGTATTTGGTTGCCTTTGAATTGATTTAAATTCAATTAATTTTCACTATCAATCAAAGTGATGCCTAAAGTAAAGAGCGATCGGAACTGTATTTAGATAGTATTAATTCTCTTGATCGAGGTTCGTACGATTATAAACTACCAAATGATTGCGAAGTCTAAAGAATATAGTGGACTATGACTATTTATTTCTGTAATTAGATAATAATAAATTTAACTACTAAATAAAAGCAACACCTAGAGGAAAAGTGCCATTAATAAACTGTCTTTAAATAGTTTTAATTTGTGTTCTGGTTATTTAGTTGGCAAATATTTAAATTATTTTAAGGTTAGCACCGATTTAGTAATTAATTTTAACTTTGTAACAATTTGCTATGATCGAAGATAATGGATTTTGATTAAGTCTTAGGAATAATCTTTGATCGTGGATCTAGGTATATGTTTTAATCACCAATCTAGATATCTGTTTTAATCACCAATCTAGATATAATTTAAAATCACTAATCAATATAAATGATAACCATGATTGTGAAATATAAATGATAACCATGATTGAAATATTGATTTTATGTACTGGTGCAGGTTAATTATTTCCTATAATTTAAAGAATTTGATTAAATATATTATCATCTTGTATATATATTTGTATTACTTTTAATTTACTTTCAATAAAGTTATTACCACCATTTCTAGGTGTAGGTCATAATTTATTAGTATTTGCTTTATTGTATTGAATGTATTTAATAGCATAGGTTATTAAATAATTTAGGTTAAAGACCTTAGCTATATTTGTGCAGATATATTAATCATTAAGATATTTTGATAGCAGATATTAAAATCATTAAGATATTTGATCGTTTATATATTAAAGATCTACGATCGCTATATTTGATCTTTATTTGATTATACCTTTATTTTGATCGTGACTTTATATTTGATCGTGACTTTATATTTATTGTGAGTCTAAATTAAAAGGTCAAAGACCGTAACTATATTTGTTCTTAGTAATAGTAGTTTATATATTAATTTATGAACTACTGATAAAAGAAAATACAGGAGGTAAAAAATTCATATAAAAAGGAGATAGAAAAATTCATGAGCAAGATATAATAGGTATGGGTTTGATTACCATAATTATTAAAGTGAAGTATACAGATCTTGGTGAACTAAATTTCTATGTAATAGGAATTGATCGTAAATAATAGGAATTGATCGATAATAGGAATTGATCGATAATAGGAAATGATCGTAAATAATAATAATTAAGAGCTTATGATCGCTCGTTCTAAATATTAATTTAAATAATCGATAATTCTAAATATCATTAAATTAATGCTAATTTCTAACCACCTAGATTCAAATAATTACAAATTTATAAATATAGAAAGGCTCTAAATAATAGCAAATATCTCGATATATCGCAAATACTTAATATATATAGTAAGCAAAATATAGATAGCACAAAATATGCCGATAGCTAGCTTCCTATTTAGATTACGATTCTCCGCATTATCTATATTTAAAGATCAATAGGTTTAACAATGTAACAAGATTGTGTAAATCTAACTATATAATAAAGTAACAATTAATTCAAATTTAAGTAGTAAGGATTAATTATTACGAGGTGACAATTGATGCAAAGAATTTAAGATAATGATTTTATTCTTCTACTTAAGGTATGGGATCGATCTTCTGAATGCTGGAGCTCGAATTGGTTATAAGTCTTCTAATTTAGGTATTAATTAGAATATCTAAATAAGTCTTCCAATTTAGGTATTAATTAGAATATCTAAATAAGATATTCAGTAATAAAAATAAGGTATTCTTGGTAAAATATATAATCAGGTCTAGTAAATTCGAGGGTAGGCATATAATCTGGTATACATCGATATGTTATAAATATTTATGTATAATTTGGCTTTATATGTTATCTGGTAATCTAGATTATTTGTATATTATCTGGGATCATTTAAATTATTACTAAACTTAGTACAACTTATTTATGATAAAGATTGCGATCAATTTTAAAATAATAAATTTAGAGGGATCAAGATATTCTCGTATTTGTATTCACAATTAACTTATGATGAGATCCTCACATAGGATCTCACGATCATTACTATTTTTAACTAAAATGTCTAGTTGCTAGAACCTGCAGTAAATATGTACGTAAGTAAGTTAAGTTGTTTTTATAGCACCCATTCATTCTTATTGTATATAATTGGAAATAAAATCTATTTAATAAATATTATCAAAGGTTGATCTATCATCCAAATGATGATATTTATATTATAATCCTAAGGATGGTATGATTTATTCTATAGGTTTTTGATCAGATAGATATTAATCATAATAAATTATGCACAAAATCAGGTTACGTAATTTTATAGATGAATAGAATTTAAAGGAAGGTTAATTTTAGCTAAAGATAGGGCGAATCTTTATTAAATATAGGATCAATATAGATAAATATGGAATTAATTTAATAAATATACTTATTAAATAGTATATCTTTATTACCTTCATGATCTTAATCCATTTATTACTATTACTAATTTAATCACCCTTTCACGACATAGGCGCATTTACTTTAATCAATAGTACTTACCACATTAGAGATGATATAATTTTATTATATCATAAGACGGTTAGATACGATAATATCATATCATAAGACGATTATTACGATTTCCCTAAATTAGATTATTTATATCTTCTAATATATTATAACGATCTTATAATATATGGTTACGATCTTATATTGCTACGACCTTTTGATAGATTATTGATATCTTCTGATTGGTGATTGATATCTTGATAATCTGTATCTTCTGGATTATTCTATATGCCTTAAACATCCAATATGCTTATTAATATTCCTAACTTTATACATGCTTTTAAAACATACTATATGCGATCATTATAAATATCTTAACTCAAATAGATACCCACTTAAAATATATACTATAACCTAATATATCGTCGATCAAATAAATATATGCTAGTAATCAAATACACTATCTAGACCCAAATATATACAATCAAAATCCTATCTTCAGAATATTACAAGATATCGTAAATATTAACTAATAATCTTGAATATTACCCAAATATAATAACCCATCAAACATATATAGCCTCATAAATATATAAACCACTAAATATATACTTAAATATACCATCTATCATCAAATATGATCGCTATATTATAAATTTATATAAATCATCATATATTGTGACTATCATAATATATATATACGATCAAATAAAGACAAATAAGTTATAATAATTTAAGTAATTCTAATTAAAATAAGTTATAATAATTTAAGTAATTCTAATTAAAATAGATAATAAAAATAACGCTCTATAAAATTAACGATCGATCCTAATTGTGATTATAAGTAATAGGAGATAAAAATTAATCAGAGAGTTCTATATGATAAAAGGTGATTAAAATTATAAAGTAGGTTATTTAACTGGTCTTATTTATTATTTGGATGATAAAATCATAAGATGATACCAATAATAAAATTAAACAATAACTTACTCACAATTATTTAACTGATTGCTATCCTTATTTAACTAATAATAATTAAATAGGAAATTTGATTCTAATTATAAATTAACTGGAAATTATAAATCTCTAATTTACCTCTAATTATCTAACCCATGAAATAAAATAAGTAGATAATTATATAAATCTAAAATTAATTTAGGATAAAATAAGAAAGCTGGTCATCAATATATTGAACGACTTAAATTCAATTCTAACTAGATTGATAATATATAGACCAATAACCTAAATATTGACTACTATCTATTAACGACCTTAATATAAATCCACTATATTTATGACCTAAATATAAATCGATCTCTTAATATTTACCAACATAGTTGAATATATTTCCAGCCTACTATATTAACTACCTAAATATTTACTATCCCTTTTATCTTATCTTTATTTACCAACTATTGACAATCATACATTTGATATTTATTTATCAACTATTTTTCTACCCAAATTATCTAGATTGAAATGAATAACCTAAATATTAATAACCTTTTATTAATAAGCAATTATTTTTACCATCTAATTAAAAGTGAGTCAGGAAGTAAAGAGTTATTAGTAAAAGTCTTAAAAGTCTTAAAAGTCTTAATAGTCTTAATAGTCTTAATTGTCTTAATTATAATTATAATTTAATCTATAATCACAAGAATTTTATCAAAAATTCATAATTATTAATGAATAGGTAGAATCTTATAACCAGAAGAATATAATATAAACCTCGATCTCAATTATTTATATTTAAATAATCTAGATTTTATCTATTATAAAGGTTTATGATCAACTTAATATATAAAGTACGATCTAAATTAAATTAATGATCAGCTTATTTAGTAGTATAACTAATTCTAAATATATAAGATAAAGATAAATCAATATATTGATGATGAGATAGCATAAATCAATATATGGATGATGAGATAGCATAAATTGAGATTAATTCTCAAGATAAATAGAATCAAATTAATCAATTTATAGGACTAGTCATCAATCCTAAATAATACTAATTACTAAGAATTAATCCTAAATAATACTAATTACTAAGAATAAATAGAGTAAATGTACATATAACTATAATTAATACAAATCTATTGATTCTACTAATAGTTATTCACTATTAAATCCTTCTATTTAGTGATAATCCAATATAGATGAATTATATTCTATAAATTAAGGATATTTGGATGAATTATATTCTATAAATTAAGGATATTTGGATGAATTATATTCTATCAATTTTCATATTTTACCTAAATAACTATATTCAACCAAACTTATAATATTTAATCAAACTTGTTATATTCGATAAATATTCGATAAATATTTGATTAATATTTGATTAAATCAAATCTTATTGATATAGTTAATCAATAAGATGAATTAAAATCATCTACTAAAATTACCTATTTAAATTGATATACTTATGATAAATTAGGATCTTGATTAAATATCTTAGTCATTAATTAAATATCTTGGTCATTAATTAAATATCTTAGTCATTAATTATAACCTTAAATTCAATATATTGGTGATCAATAATTATAGATATTAGTTATTAATAATTAACTATAAATAAAATATGCTAGTGATAAAGTATTTCTAAAATAGAACAATCTTTGGTTGTGATTCAAAAATAGTTACGTAGTGATACGGAGTAACTATTTAATTACCAAGAACCTCTTAATAAATAATAATAATAGAGGGAATTTATAACTAAAAGGATCTATAATATTTATTACTTAATATGATCACAACTACCTAATAAATAATTTAAATAAGATAGCAATTTGTATATAATTATCCATCAATATTACTATTTGTATATAATTATTTATCAATATTACTATTTGTATATAATTATTTATCAATATTACTATTTATATATAACCATCTATCTAAAGTAATAGATAAAATATAGTAAATCTAATTATAGAAGATAGATAAATTTATATTCTAATTATAAATGATAGATTAATTTATATTTTGAAGTTCGATAAATTAAATCTATACATAAATTGCCAGCCGCTATATTTCACGGTACTCTCTTTTGTTAGAAATAACAAATAATGATAGATTTAATTACAGTAAAGCAATTAAGTACCAATCATAATAGACTTTAGATATCACTATCATTGATCGTAAATTAAGTTACACAATTTAATACAATCACGGTCAATTTATACTTTAGATCACACTTTATTAATTAAATAATCAAACTATCAAATACAAATTACCAACACCTTATATTATTTAGGATTAGCATTTGATTGAAAGTAGAAAATAATGGAATCCTTATCAATTCAAAGACCTAATACAGTAATCAGCTCCTGGTATACCTTAGAATCAATCTTTGTTAAGCTATAAAATTATTATAATAATACAAACACAGATAAAATTACGATCAAATATAACTTTATAAATATCAGTTTATAAATAACTTTATGAAAATTATAAAATAATAAAGATCTAAAGTCAATGATTGTAATAAATTGTAATTAGTTCTAACTCTTAAATTAATCATAAAAATAAGAAGGATCAAAAGTCTATAATAGATAGATTATTTTATAAATTAGTCTTCTCGTAAAGATTATAAATATCAAAAGTAAATCTCGACCCAAATATATGAGTGTTAATATATAAATCTCTAGAGGTATATTGTGGTTAATAAGTATATTTAAATATAAGTATTTATCTCGATCAGTCTTTGCTCATAAATGTATTGGTATTAGTTGGTATCTATCTGTACCAGTATTTGTATTTATCAGTATTAATATTGATATTTATCTTAATTTATAACTAGATTTATTGATATCTACCAATCTTTCATTGAATCTCTATTTAATTTATCTTAATTATTTTAATTAGAATTAATAGATTCGTAAATGTCTAAATTAGTCTCCATATAATTTATATAAATCAGTATAAATATTAGAATCTTAATAGGGATGGATATTAGTATTTATTAGTAAGTATCTATGTTAGTCTTTATCTATCTTCCAATATAAATCAGTCTCAATATTAGCATCAATATTAATGGGTGTTTATCTTATTATTTGAATAAGATTAAGATTGAATAGATTAGTATAAATCTTAATTAATCTCGAGATTAATTAGTATCAATAATCGCACCTATTTCAATTAATTGGGTTTAGTATTTATTTTATTTAATCAATATTTGTATTAATAATTAAATACGAATTTAGGATATTTGAGCAAATAATTAAATACGAATTTACGATATTTGTACTTCATGGTTAAGGTAATTTGATAAAGATCCATTTGATAGTCTAATAAACCTGGTATATGCAATTAAACGTAGATTAATTGAGATGATATGAGCTTGTAAGTAACTTTACTACCTAGCCACTAAATTACTATTAATCTCCTAACTATTTAATTGAGCGATCGTTATAAATACTTTACTAAATTTATAAAAGATTCTAAATAATTTACGACCATAGTTATTAATAATAAATTAAATAATTTACGATCATAGTTATTAATAATAAATTAAATAATTGATGATCATGGTAATAAATAATTAAATAAATTCATCATTCTAAATAAAAATTCTAGCTAAATAGTTAAATGGATTCTAAATTATGATTCTGATTAGATTGAATTTCTGATATCTTGATAAAATTAAGATATCTTGAGATTAAATTAAGATATCTTGAGATTAAGATATTTCGATAGAGTAAATTTATATGATTTATAGAATAAATTTATATGATTTATAGATTTAATTTATATGATTTCTATAAAGTATTTATAGATCCAAATATGCTAGTTAAAATAGAAAAGATAAATAATTACGCACGAACCAAATTCGATTTTAATCAAAATAAAGATTAGAAGATAAAAGGATAATGGGTCTAAACCCATAGGAATGATGGTTATTAAAAGGTGCGCACTAAGATTAGGTACAAGATTTTTTATTTACCTTAATTTCATTCCCAATACTAACCCAATCTACGTAATATATCACTCCCTCCTAATAATTGTATATCTTTTGTTCAAATAAATAAAAATACGTACTTTATAAATCGCAAAATAATTTATCTTGATCAATAAATACCCTATCTTGATCAATAAATACCCTATCTTAATTATAAATCATGATAAATGAAGCTCAATATTAATCACGATCTAAATATGACTTTATTGCGATCTTATCTTTAATTTTTTATCATCACCATATTCTTTAACCATCCTCATATTATTAAACCATCATCAATATATTATACTTCTATTTACCTTAATTCTAAGATCGTGATTAGAATGTACCTAAATTATTTTATATAAGTATAAATTATGTATATATTCCTAATTAATGGGAGTAAATACCTATGATAGATTAATTATTGGACCTAATTTATAAATATATGGGTTATCTCAATTATATAGATATCGTTATGATTACATCTATTTTGATAATAATTCTTCTGGTTATTAAATAATTTAGCTAATCATTTATAAACTAAACTAAGCTAGCTATTTTATTTTATAAATAGGTTTTATATCTAGCATCTTTACAAAGTTCAGGTATTTATTTGCTATTTGAGATATAAATTTTTATTTTATTATTGATAGAATATATACTTATTTAGAACTATCCTTACTTTGTAATATAAATTAAGTAACTCTATATTAAATACTAAGTAAATGTCATGAAATTGAGTAGTTCTAGTAAATAGGTGCATAGCTATTAGTCTTAATGTCACCAGGTTATTAATTATCTACTAAATAGGATCATACCCCTTCTCTATAATATTACGAGTATGGTCGATGTAGATCCTTTAGATAAATCTATAATTGCTATTTAATATAGGTAGTTTAAAGATATTAAGAAAGGTATTTAGGATAGGTGTTTAAATATATCAAGAATATTTTAAATATATCAAGAATATTTTAATCCCCTATATATTATCTGGTTATATTATATAGATTAATTTAATTTAGTACGATCTATGTATATTATATAGATAAATCAATAATTGCTATTTAGAATATATGGTTTAAATATATTGTAATTAATAGGAAATTATCAATAATATGAAATTTATTCTATAGACATAATAAATTCTAGATAGCAAAGTTCTAGATTAGAATCGATATTTATTATATCTAAGTATGTAGGATAGAAATAAGATATATGTAGATTTAGAATAAATCTATGAATGATCTTGTGATATATAATTAATCTTATGAAATAGAATAAATCTATGAATGATCTTGTGATATATAATTAATCTTATGAAATAGAATTAATCTGAATGATTTTATCTTATCTTATCTTATGAAATAGAATAAATCTATAAATGATCTGGTGATATTTGATTTTAAATAGAAGGAAATTAAATATAATCTAATATGGAGAGAATAAAATAAGAATATTGATCAATTAATTAATAATATGGATAAATTAATAATTTGGATCAATTAATAATATGGATAAATTAATAATATGGATCAATTAATTAATAAATAGTTAGAATAAAAATTTATCGAACTTCAAAATATAAATTAATCGATCATTTATAATTAGAATATAAATTTATCTATCATTATTTGTTATTTCTAACAAAAGAGAGTTCGAAAGTAGATAGTAGCAGGTAATAATTGTATTTAAGGGTAGTTATGATAACTATCCTCAATATTAACCTAAGTTGATAGAATTAAGGATTGTATTTGATCGTATACTTATTAATAAAATAAGGTCTAAATCTTAAGTATACCCAATATTTTTACCATTGCTATTTTGATTATTATATTTACTATCACTATATTTGATCGTTATTATATATTCGATCGTGACGCTCGTATTTACTTTCTAATTATTTTTAACCTGTTATAGAAAGTGATCTATAAAGTTGTTGATTGATCATAACTCTTGTATATATTTGTTCTTTAGTTTTGCATATATTTGTTTTGTTAGTTTTATTTATTTGATCTTGATTTATTTTAGTTGATCTCGATTTAACCATGATTTGCTATCCTTTTATCATTAATAAAACTTTATCTTATGCATATTTGTTATTTAATTGTATTTATTGTATTTAATTGTATTTAATTGGATTTGATTGTATTTATTAATAATAAATTTAACCAACTACCTATGAGAGTTAGGGATCGAAAGATAGATTCAATATAAATAGATCAAAAGATAGATTATAAAATAAAATTGATCAAAAGATAGATTCAATATAAATATTTGTACTCAGTCAAAAGAGAATCATAAATACATTTAACTAGATATTGCTTCATCTAGAAAATTAATATAAGAAGGAATTGTTACTGCTTTTATGGTAATTGGCATCATACCATGGTTAGCACCACACACAAAATAAGAATATCTCGTTTCTTACTTTCGATTGTACATTAGAAAAATTATTACTTATGATAATACATTAGAAATATATTTTCCCACAGATGAACCAATCAGTTGCGATCTAAATTTAAATCGATAGTCTCAATAATTATTTTATTTTTGACCATTTACATCTATGTTGCCCCACAATATACATATTTTAGGACTATAATTTATCTACATTATCGCGTATTTATTCTAATTATTAGTTCGTATTTATTCAGATCAGATATAATTTATTTATATCTAGATCATATTAGGTAAGTATCAAATATAAAGTATTTAGTATTAAATAGCAAGTACTAAGTATTAGCTAGCGATCGTAATCCCCTATCCTCAATATAGTTGGTAATCATAAGCTATTCTAGATATTAGCAAATTATCACAATCTTTAATATTACTAGCCATCCTCATAATCTAACCTAGATATTAAATATTACTCGTAATCATAATTCTACCCAAGTATTTAATATTACTTATAATGATAATCCAATCTAGGTATTAAATATTATTGGTAATTATAATCCAACCAAGGTATTTATTATCATAAAAATCTAGGTATTGGCTATCATCAGAATCTATCTCAGGTATCATCAGAACCTGGTATACTATAAATAGATTAGAAAGGATAGGAAATATTATTATAATAAAATTAAGTCTTGTGTATTAATTAGATCTATTTACACAAAGGGTTAATATTATGAATAAGGGGTGATTATGTATAAATAGTTCTATTATAAATAAATGATTCAATTATGTATAGATGGAAATATTATATATAGCTAGTTATATTATATAGGATCTATATCTAAATTCTAGATTAGGAATTAAATTAGTATGAATTTATAAATGATTGATAGGAATCTATATCTCAATTCTGGATTAGAATATATGTTAGATTAGAATATATGTTAGATTATAAAATATGGTAGATTATAAAATATAATAGATCAGAATATCTCAATGCTAGATTAGGATATCTCAATTCAAGGTTAGGGTAAATTTCAATTATATAAATTAGAATAGATTTATATAATATAATTTAGAATAGATTTCTATCTCCTATTTTACCCCTCTATTAATATCAAGACCTCCTTTACCCTGCCTCTATTAAGATCCACCCTTTATTTATCTAGCATTTATTAATATCAATTATTTATCCAACTTTATCCATAATTAATAAAACCCTATTCTTTATATATAGATTTTATACGAGATTTTATAACTTCGATCTTTTATACCTTGTAAAAGATATTATTATAAAGAGCAGTATTTAAAACCTTGAACTATATTTATTATATGATCTTAAATATTTATCATATGATCTTGAGTATTTATAACATGACTTAAACTATAATTATTACTTTGATTTAATAACCTAAATACGATCAATATTTAAATTTATCTAGTTAATTATATTTATTTAATTTATATAGGAAATTATATTTATCTGGGTAATTAGACCAATCTTGGTTATAAATATAGTCTTGGTTATAAATATAGTCTTGATAATAAATATAATCTTGATAATAAATATAATCTTACCAATTATTTTAGAACCATCATCAATAAACCCTCAGATCTATTTCTGCCAATCAAATCTTATTTAAAATATAATTAGAACTAGTTAAGATAGAATTGATTATAATCTTACCTTATATCTAAATATATCTTTAGCTTAAATTAACTTACTAACCTCCTGGGTAAGATCAAGGTTAATAAAATAAACTAGACTTAAGAATGTTGGGTGAGCTTAATCATTTATCATGGGTGAATTTAATCATTTATCATGGGTGAATTTAATCATAGGTGAGCTTAATAACCAATTATATAAATAACCAATTATATAAATAACCAATTATAAAAATAACTAACCTTCTAAGACCATATAGATTATATCTTATAAATAACTAACCTTCTAAGACCATATAGATTATATCTTATTAATAACTAACCATCTTAATTATTAACTACCCTCATTACATTAGATAAATTACGAACCATCTAATTACGATCTAAATTATTAACTAATGATCTTAATTTCCAACCATCTTAATTTCCAACCATCTTAATTTCCATCTAAATTACTAATTACTGACCACCTTAATTACTAATTTGTTTACTTAATAATTAGATTGCATAGAATAAAGTTAGTTAGCTATTTAAAATCTTTGATCAATAATAATAATAATCAAAAATAAGAACATTTGATAAATGAGGTGATTTCTTAGATCAATTACCTTATCTTATTATCTTGCGATCAAACTAACAATAAAGCTACCTAACTCATATATTTATATCATAATTATGATCATACCATGATTATTAAAATCATCAATGATAATCATAATTTAGATCTCATGATTATTCTAATCTAAACCATATACCTACTTTAGCTACCTCATAAACTGCTTTATAGCCTTATATTAGTAATATTTCGTACGATCTTCATAACTAATTAATATATTACCAAGATCATCAATTACTTAAATATTATTAAAACGATCAATTTACTAAACATGATCTAAAACTATTATCTAAATATCATTTAAATTATGAATTATCTAAATATCACTTAAATTATGAATTATCTAAATATCACTAAGATCGTAGATTATCTAAATATCTTTAAGTATTAGATAGAATCAAGATTATATTTCATAAAAACTTTAACCATAAAACAGAAAGATAAACAAAAGATTGATAATAAAAGATTGAAGGTAAAAGAAAGATTGATAGTAATAATAAAGTTAAAAGTAGATAGTAAATATATATAATAGGTAATTACTCGTAATAGTAAACAATGGGTAATAATGGGTGGTAAAATTGATAATAGATGGTTAAAGTAATAGGAAGTATAAGTAATAAAATAAGAGCTCGATCATAAATTAATTAATAGGTAACTTATTTTATAAGATTAACCAGATATATAAGGAAGCTAGGTTAATCGAGTATATTTAGATTTGAGACTAATATATTTGATTATAAATAATCATTTAAATTAATCATTAATAAAACCAATCCCAATAGGTACTTAATTAAGGTCCATCCAAATATTCTTATTTAGATTAGATCCTATAAAATATAACCCTAGATCATATAATATTTGTCATTTGATTTGATTTAATAAAAGCTAATCCTAATTAACCTCATATCCTGCCAATTTATCTACTTTCGTAATCTTTCTAAGATAATCAGTTTTGTACCTATTTATTATCACAATCTAATAATTTTATATGTTATATAACTAGTTGAATAAAATCGATTGGTTGTTTAATTGATTGTTTAATTTAAAATAGTATTTCATAAATATTGTTAAAATAGTCTTTCATAAATATTGTTAAATATAGTTTATCATAAATAAAATTGTTTAATTAGTTTTAAATCATTCAATTAGTTTTAAATCATTCAATTAGTTTTAAATCATTCAATTAGTAGAATAGCTAGTTGTTTAATTAGTAGGAGAATTACTCTCGTTCTGATTTAGTTGAGTTATTTCAGGGTATTATAAAGAGGCAATCCTGATTATCGATATAATATAATCCTTATAATTGATATCATAATTTTGGTTATAAATTTAATTAATTAGTCTTGATAATTAAGATCATGATAATCTCGCAATAATTAAGATCATGATAATTTCGCAATAATTAAGTAGTTCCACAATAAGTTATACCACAATAAGTTATACCACAATAAGCTATAACCACTAGAATATTAAAATCCGTAATATTGTAATAAATGATCGATAATATTATCTCGTGATAAATTATAAAGAATTCGCACCTAATATAATAATAATAACCAAATATAATTAAGATATTCTATCACTAATAGATAGGATTTCTTTTGCACTAATATAGCTAACCCCCTTATAACAAACATCCATATAATTAATAGACCCATACAATTAAGATACCAATATTACTAAGATAGAATATTACCAAATATGATATAATTAAGATACCAATATAACTAAGATAGAATATTACAAAAATATGATATAATTAAGATACTCTATAATTGATAAACTAATATTACTAAGATACAATAATAAATAATCATAACCTCAAATTATTTAATATTCGGACAAATGGTAAAATATTTAGAATAAGAGAATGTATAAAATTATTTAGAACTATGTTTAATTCACTACATTGACCATAAAATACACCAGGTCTATTAATTATTAGACCCTAACTATTTAGTCTTCCAGGAAGACCATCCACTTTCTAAGCCAAACTAGGTACTGCGAAAGAATGAATAACCTTAATATTTGTGAATAACTGTTTAGGTTATTCCAAGTTATTACTAACTTGTTTAGACTATATCATAAATTACTAAGCATAATCGTTAATACTGAGCACAATTGTAAATATTTAGTTTTATTCTTTATATTTAATTATCATTAATCTTGAGCACAATTCTTTATACTGGACTATCCTCAATATTTAGTACAATACTTTTATTTCACAATTCTTGAGTCTATAATTAGGTACAATAATAAGATAATATACAATAATTTAAATTGTATTCAAGATAAAATGATTGCGTACAAAATAATAATAGCCTAAAGAATGATAGCACAATATATACTGTGAATATAGAACATTTCTATGCTTTATAATTGAGGGCACTCTTGGGTAGATAAAGTATAAGTTTAACTCACTACCTAGTCGTTGAACTGTCTTCTAAACTTTTACGATCGATTAGTAATTATAAAAGTGATAGAAGTTTAGCTTCTGGTTTTTCTTTAGTTTAGCTTTTGATTGACCTTTATCTTTAACAGATAATTTAATAGGTACTTTACTTAACTTTACTAAATAGAAGATTCTAGAAATTCACCCTCTGCAACAGAGATCAATAATTAGGATAAATGAGCTCTAGTCATATATCCATAAATTACGAATCATGGGACATTATTCAAAATGGGTTCGATCTTAGGGATTTATGTTAAAATAATTATGTTATACGAGAACCCTTTTTAATAATTACGTGGTATTAAAATCATCTATAAATAAGGACCATCTATAAAATCATCTATAAATAATGACCATCTATAAAATTATCTATAAATAAATCTATAAATAATAATCTCCATAATAAACATATTAGGTTTAATTACCACCCATTTATTTACTTTATCTCATAATTATATCTATAATTTATCATACATAAATATCATTTATCATATATTTATAGCATATTTATCATCTATATATAATTATTATTTACCGTATATTTATATAATTACCATCCATTAATAGATCACAATTTGAATCACATTCGGGTTAATAACCACAATTAGAATCATATTTGCAAATTATCACGATTGCGACTATCCTAACTATAGGTAAAACCATAGTAACCGCCCTAACTACTAGAAGGATCATATTAACCATCCTTGCTATTATTATTACCACATTAACTATTATGGGAATCACCCATTATTGCTAAAATTTTATTAGTGTCTAGCTGAATTATATTCCAACCTCGCACAATGTTTACAATTAGGTAGATCTTAAATTCTAGTAGTTAGACTTTTATATAAAATGATTAGATAAAAATCAGGTATAAAGATATTTGATAAAATTTATGTATAAAGATATCTGATCATAATTAATGTATAAAGATATCAGATCATAATGATGGATAATAGGATAATATATGCACGTAAGTATAATCAGGTAGAATAGGCTCATAAATATAAAATAGGAAAATGGAATATAAGTATATGATTGATAATAAAAGTATGATAAAAGGATATACCAAATATCTTTGACTAATTAGATATATTCCTATCTTCTACTAACAAGATCAAATAAATAATAAATTATAAATAAAATTACATTAGATACCTTATAATAAGAACCCATTTTATTAATCTAAATTAAACTTGCTAAAATAGAACCTGCTAGCTATTATTATGAGAACCTTATTTAATAAGATTAGGTACAAAATATAAATTTTCTAGAAGATAAAATAAATTAGAACTTTAATCACCTACAATAAAGACATTTAAGCAGATCAAAAGATAATCAAAACAAAGTTCGTAAATAAGGCTACTAAATAAGAATTTCTATCAAATATCTCGATTTAAAAATATTTTTAGATATTAAATATTTAGATATTAAATATTTTGATATTAAATATTTTGATTAAAAGAATCAATTAAAATAAACCTTCTGAATTTAACCAATTTTCACTAAATTAGTACATTCTCATTAAATTTTTACTTATTTATTAACTATCCCTTTTTATGATCTATTAAACTTATTTAAATTAGTATAATTTAATCATGAAATCAATAAAAATCAGATAATTAAATAAGATCATAAATTTTACTAATTAGGCTATATTATGATCTATTCCATAATAATATTTGAAATGTATTTTGAATAATCATGAAACAGGATTTAAATTACTTAGAATAAAATATAGAATGTTTAAATATTATCTACACAATTTAACTTAGCTATCAAAATATAAGGTAACCCATTTAGAATGATATTATCAGATTTATCTAATTTAGAATAATTCAATTTAACTTATTAATAAAGTAAAGTAGAACTTCAATAAAATATTTACATCAATCAAATATTACCTTTGGTTAATTAAAACTCTCGTCCTTTATCTTTATCAATTTATTACTTTTGATAATATCTTTATATTGATTATAACTTAGATCGTAGATTATCATTTATATTGATCGATTATCATTTATATTGATCTTTAGATCATACTTTAAGATACTTTTATATTTATATATTAATCTCGAACCTTGAGGTATACCTAGATATCATAGCTTAAGGTATACCTAGATATCCTATCATACTTATATATCCAACCATACTTAGATCTCATACTTAGATTTAGATATCGATATACTTCAATTTAGACCTTCATATATCTAGATTTCTAATCTTTATATATTTTGATCATATATTTTATTATCCACAATTATATTTTATTTACTTTATTTACAAGAATACTTTATCTACAATTATCTCAATTTATAATTATTTCCATTTTCATAATTAAACAAATTTGGGTCAATAAAGTCAAACTTTAAGCCCTCTTTGATCGTAATCTTAATATCATAGTTTAACCACCTTGCGCACCTATCTATCTACCCTATTAAATCAGGATCCCTGATAGAATTGTGTAAGTAAATTGCATAAAATCCCTAAAGTCTCAAACATCCCAATTAAGAACGATATCATTGGAAGTAACCTAAATACGAATGCTAGTATTAACAGGCAAAACTAGCGCATTATCAACAGTTAGTTGTCTTTGATCACCCATTTCTAGAGATGCTTCATCAATCATGAAACTATCAAAAGAAATAGGAAGATTAGCAGAATCTTGAGCTGCATAATCACAATAACTGTAACTCCAATCATCTTATGATTGATTCTACCAAATAATAGTAAGCCTAAAGTTGCTAAATATCTTGAAATAAGAAGCATGATTTCGATCATGATTAAATCAAGATATCGATATTAACCAAGATATCTATTAATTAAGATAAACTAGGATTTCGAGATTATCCTGAGATGTACCAACTATTAACCTTATCTAATTACCATAACAACTACCTAATTATCTGTATTTATACCTTTCTAAACATTTTATCTATATATAGGACCTCTACCTTTCTAACCACCCTATACATTCTAACCAATCTATACATTCGATCTCTATCCATATATCTCATAGAATTAATCTTTATGATATTTATATTCCAAAAGTTCATTTTTATCTAGATATTTATATTCCAAAAGTATCTAGATATCTATATTCCTAAACTTACCATATTTTATCATTATTAATAAATATATTTAAACCAGATATTAATAAAGCCTAGATATAGTAATTTATCTACGATAGATCTTTATCAAACTTGAGATATTTTAAGATACCTTGGAAATATATAAATCCCTAATATTAAGAAACTTAGGACATATTTTAATTTAGTATATTTATTGACTTAACTTTAGATTTATTTACCTAAATCTTAACTTTAACTTTAAATCTTTATTAACTTTAACTTTAAATCTTTATATTCTATCCCAAATATAGATATAAATCTATTTAAATTAGCTATATCATCTAATTAATGTAAATATTACATACAAGATATTGACAAAAATTGATAGATTAGAAATAAATCAAGATATCATTTGAGATGGATTGATATAGATTAGAGATAGATCGAGATAAATGGAATTACAAAAGATTTATCTAGATTTGTAATTAAGATTTATATCCACATCTTAACCTAGATTTACACTTAAATCTTCTCGTAAGTAGAAAAGATATTCCTTTATATTAAGATATAAATCTAATTATACCTACTTTATATATTTATATTTAATTATATGTACTATTTCAATATAAATCAAATTAGAACTACTTTTATATCCAAGTACTCACCTTATTATTTATACCTAGATAAGATATTTATGGGTTTGTGATATGATAGATATCTAGATACGAGAGGACTTTATCACATAATTTATAACCAGATAGATAGTATATTTCCATCTCCTAATTATTTATACTTAGATTGTGTATACCTTAACTATCATTACTGGGTATTTCAATCATTCTCTCATTACTAGATATTTCCTTATTTAATAGATTTTATATTCATTACTATTTATTTAAATAGAACATTTATAATCTAGGTAATTTATTTAGAACATAAAAGTAGCACCTTTATTTATAGCATTAATACTCACAATTTACCTTAATTTATCAGACCTACCCTAATTTTACTCAAAGTATATAGATTTACTCAGAAAGTTATTTATCATCCTTTTAATCTAACTAATGATTAGTTGCTACAAATTTGTTATCATATAAACCTAAAAATCTATAGATTGTCTAAATATATAAGATTAATAAACTTTACTATCACCTAAAATTAATTAGGTTCATTTGCGAGATTAGGGAAGAAATTAAATAACATGAGATAAATAGATTGTGATAAATTGCTTAACTTAATGATTTAAGCTCATAGATTAATTTGCTTAATTAGAATTAAAGCTTATACTTAAAATTTATCCTAAAATTAAACCTCATCCTAAAATTAAACCTCATCCTAAAATTAAAGCTCATTGATAGTTAGATAATATTTATTTATAATAGAGTCCTTAATATAAAATCTATTTATAAAACAGTCTTTTAGGTTGTATCTCTTTATAAAACTGCTTAAGATTATATCAATAAAATAGTACTTTAGATAAATATTTAAGAGTTAGGTAATTTATATTTATAGCAGAACACCTTAGTTCTAACGAGATATTTATTAGATGATCGAAATTATCAAATCTTTATAAATCATAAATAGCTGAGATAAACCAATATTTATCTATAATTCTTGAGATAATTTGATCTTTAAATCATTAATTTATAAATTTAAGTTTGTATTACATAACCTAGATTATTTAAATCTGTATAATCCAAATATAGACTAAGAATAATATGTGATATTAATTAAGTTGTAAGTTAAAAGTAATATCAAATAATCTTTTATATTAAATGATCAAATACGAAATAATCAATAATTGGTTGTATTTTCAATGATTTACCAATATTCTATAAATCTATACCAGTTATCGATAATATGAAATATCTTCTATAAATATAATGACTACTCAGTAATATGTTAAAGGTTTTACATCTAAGCTCGTACCTCGAAGATCGTTTATCAAATATCTCGAATATAGAATATCATGTACTAGATAAAATATACAAAACATATTTTACATACAATTAATATATCTGTCATATATATTACATATTATATATATCCATTATACTATATTATTTATGTTAATGTCATATAATTATATATATAATTTAAATATGTTATATGAGATCAGAAAACCATCAAATAAGATCTATTTGAGCAATTTAATCTATAAGATCGTTCGATCATAATTTTTATTTGGTTAAAACTGTTCAATACTTAACATTCCTTAAGTTAGAATAATTAAATCCTGAACGTGCTTTTGGTTAGAATACTTTAATATTTAACATCCTTCTGGTTAGGTTAGGATCTTTAATATTGAATAGATTAGATATTGTAAATTAATACTAAATAAGGTACAGTTGGTACTAAATAGATAAGGTATAGTTGGTACTAAATAGATAAGGTATAGTTGGTACTAAATAGATAAGGCTTGCATATTTCTAGGCTTACAGATAATTTACGTAAATCTAGACTTGCATACATCTAAGTTAGTAAATCTAGACTTGCATACATCTAAGTTAGTATATCTAGGAGAATATCATTTGGTTAGGCTCACATATATCTATCTAGTAGAATTTAAATCATTTGGTCTTTGACCGATCGACTATACATTAAGTTCGGATTTACCAAACCCACAAATTTACTAATCTGTCGCAAAGGTAATAATAGTAAAATTACCTTCTGACGGTCTATTGAACGAAAGGTTCTAATTTGACCGTACTAATTTGTGTTGCCAAAAGATTATACTTTCGACTATAAGTGTAAATTCAATTATTTTATAACTATAAGTGTAAATTCAATTATTTTATAACTATTTGAATAGAATACATAATTAACCATCTTTACTATATTATGCTCTACGAGATTATAAAATAATTTCTAGTTATAAATCTAATTATCAGGAAATAAATCTAGTTAATAAATCTAATTATCAGGAAATAAATCTAGTTAATAAATGTATATTAAATTGTAGATAGCCATCAAAATGATTAATTGCGATAAATCTTGTAAATAGTAGTAAATAAAGGAACTAAATATAAATATGATAGTTGGTAATAGGTCTTAAGGAATTAATCTGAGTGTTATTTAGATAATAACCCTTTATATTTATCTCTACCTTAATTTAAATAATAACCCTTTATCTTTATCTTTACCTTAATTTAAATAATAAACCTTGATCAAGATAATCTTATTAAAAAGTTCTAGTTATAAAGAACCCAAAGTATCAAATTGGTCTTCTAATTAGAAGTATTTAATCGTAAACTATGAACTAATTTTTAATTATGTACCTAATCTTAAAGGTATTTGGTGATATTTAATTCATCTATTTAATCCATCATCTATTTAATTATTACTTAAATCAATCATTAAGTAATAACTTTTATCATTTAGCTAATAAATATCATTAATCAAAGATCCTTTCAGCTAATTAAATAAATTGTGCACACCATAATATATACTTTTAGTTAGATGCTATTTATTAAAGATTTTTATTTCAATCATCAATTTTATATATTTACCATCACCATCGCCGTACATATTAACCATAAATTATTTATATTTTTCATCTAAATCTGGATCAATATTTATCATCATTATCTACCATTTTATGACCATATTATTACCAAATATTTACTATCAATTAGTAATCATATTAATCAACTATATATTTATATTATCTATCTACCATTCTTGACCATTTATTATCATCAATGATAAATAATCAACTTCCTATTATCAAATAATCGACTATTTTCTATTTATAATCGTAGATCATCAATCAACTATTAACAATCAATCACAGAAAACTTATTTATAATAGCTAGACTATTTTAAATATCTGAACTTCCTATTTATAAGGATATTTAAACTATTAATAAGGATATCAGGGCTAGCAATTATATCTGGATAATTTATTATTATTTATATTTTCCTCCTATCGACCAGTTATTTCTATCATATAGCCTATCACATTAATAACCAATCTATTACATTAGCCTAATTATTAACAACTATTATTATAATCATCTTTCATATAATCAATCATCCATCATAATCGACCATCCTTATATGATAACCATCACTATATGATATATCATATAATTTTATTATCATCAACCATATAAACCATCATTTATTACCTAAATTTTATAACCACATTTGATACTAGCTGCCTTTTTGTATAATTAGTTTAAACCTTATTTTAATAAATGGTTACTATCCATCTTAGGACCTATATTTATACATCTTCTTTATAAGGTATCATTCACTATTTGATAGATCATGCAATTAAGATATTTGATACTAAATTTTTAGATTAAAAATATACCAACAGGCACATATATCCTATAATTAGTTCACACGATCGTTAATACTTTATAACTATACTAGTATATAACTATATTAACTGACGTTAATCAAACTATTTAAATTTATCTATTTATATGATATACTTTTATTAACCAACCACCTTTATTAACCTACATATAAATTTAGTAACTATTTATATTAGAGATTATTACCATTTATTTATAGATCACCTATTTATCATTTATTGAAAGATCATTTAATTACCATTTATTTATAGATAATTTTATTATAATTTATTTATATATCATTATTTCCTTATTTTTATCAACCTTTTATTAACAATAATTTTCGATCACTATCCAAAGATTATTTGATAACAAGATTGACCTCTCAAGTAATTGAACCTAAGTATAATTATGGCTTATTTATTTCAAATGTAATTATAGGATATGTGCTATTTAAATGTAACTAGAATATTAGCACAATTAGATTATATATTATATTGTCATATTTAATTGATAATATGAAACATTTAGTTGATAATATTTATTGATTATATGTTCTATTTAATTAACAATCTTTGTAAATAATCTTAATAATCTATCTTAAATAATTGAATCATTCATATTATAAATCTAGATCATCTTAGAATAGATATAAATTGGCTATTATTGGTAGAGCTCCATTAACTATAACAATGTCGTAATTTAGGGTACCAGTAATAATTGGTTTAGGATATTAGCAATAATGGGAGAATCCTTCTAGATAGATATATAATTAATTTAGATAAATATCTGATAAATATCTATTATATAAATATGTGATAAATATGGACAAAGGTATATAGATATGCAGTTAATATAGATGTGAGTAATTAATATCTAAATCTACTGAGTATAATTATAATATTCTATCGGTTAATTATAATAACTTACCTTAATATATCTTAAAAATATTTAAGTGTCTGAGTAAAATATATGAATTAAGAATGTGCGTAAATATAAGAATTAAGTCTATTTTAGTATATTGGTGTGATATAAAGTAGATATAAAATTAAATGGGTAGAGAATATTTAATTTAATGATTAATAAATATATTAAATAGGGGGTAAAGTATATTTCTGTGGGTTAAGTATTTAATTATGGTAAGGTATTTTAATTAGGATTAGGTTTATTTATTAAATGATAAATAATAATACTTCCCAAATATTTATAATAATACTTAACTAATATTGATTATCTGAATAAGAACACCTAACTTATATTTATTATATAATGAGTGAGTAATTTTTATTTATAAACAACTATGAATAAAATACTATCGCAAATTAGGACTATTACTAAATTAATATTATTACTAATTAAAGACTATCACCAATTTAGTACTAATACACCCTGATTTAGAGACTTAAACTATTTAAGCTTTATAGGAATAATAAATTTATTATATGGTAACTAAATATAATAGATTACAACTATTCTAGATTAACTAGGAATAATAGATTACAACTATATTAATTAGGTATTTTAGGTATTTATAAACCCTGATTAATTATCCACAATTAAATTAGTATGGTGATTTAAAATTAATGGATCTCATGGTACAATCTTGCAAGATATAAATAAAAACTTCCTAATCTTATAACCTGGTAAGAATCTAGATTTAAGATAAAGGATCTATATATTTTGGTTAAAGATGGATATTTAAGAGGAGATCAAGGATTGATATTTTAAGATGAAATTAAGGATAGATATTTTTTAAATATAAGGAAATTTATAATATAAAGTACTATCAAAAATAATATAATTCTATCAAAAATAATATAATTCTATCAAATATAACTAATATTAGGTTCTATCTAATATCTGACACCCCCATATATTTAGTTTTACCTAATATATATAGCACTGATTACTATCAGATACGATCAATTTATGGTATTGATATATACCTAGAAGTTTAAAAGATCTTAAATATAAAGATCTGAAATTTATAATAACGATCGTTTTATTAATAATTAGTTTAATTCTAATTAAAATATTTGGTAAAAATATTGGGTTCTTCCTAATCTTAAAGATCTAGTTATTCTAGATCTCAAATATGTAGTATTTCCTAATATCAGATACTTATTTCTATAGCCTATTTAAAATAAAGTAGATAAGTATGATTGATACTAAAATAGATGAATATTATTAATACAGAAGGAGTTAAGTATTAATATGATTGATAGTTAAATGAGACCAATCCTAAGTAGAATAGATCTTATCTTGAATAGATAATAGATCGACCTTATCTTGAATAGATAATAGATCGACCTTATCTTGATTTATCAGGATCTAAATTTATCTGAACCCTTATTTATTGATCTTAATTTTTGTAATCTTGAAATCAATATTACATAATACCTACATTAGTTAATATTGAGACTCATTTTACCTTCATTGTAATTAATATTGAGATCGATCTCTCATAATTTAGGTTTATATCATTCAAGATAGATATTACCAAAATTGATAAATAGAATAAAATATATAAATTGAATCTAGTATAAAACCTTCTAATCAATCAGAATCATGATTGATCTTTAGATCTTGATATTGATTTTATATCTTGACATTATTTGGAATAGATCTTGATCCTGATACCCTTATAGGGGTATTGATCATAAGATATGAACTATTTGAGATTTATTTACTTCATTTATCTACTTTATAATCTAATCTTACTATCAATATTTATAAACTATTTGATCTAAATATTGATGAATCCTTAAATCTAAATATTTATCTTTATTAACTTTAGATATTTATTAACCTTGAAATCTAAATATGGATCCTTAGCTCTTTAAATCTAGATCTTTATCGATTTTATAACTTGATTTTATAATTTATTTAAATAATTTAGATATTTATAACTTATTTTTATAACTAAATTTTACACTTATTTATGGCATTAGAGTAATACCATTGGGAAGCAATCGCTTTGACTGTTATTTCTGCGTCTAGTACTTCCTTATTCTCTCCTGCATAGCAGGTTTATCGAGAGTTGGACTTTATCATTAGCTTTCACATCTTTATGATGTTATATAATATTAGCTATCTTGCATTAAGTCTCTTAGAACCCCTTTAAAATAGGTTACCAGTTGATTGTACTTACCTAGAATCTAGATTGAGTGTGTTCCAACATATAGCAAGATTGGCCTGTATATTGATAGATACAGGGGACAAAGTAATATTTATAGAAGATCTGGATATCAATATAATTGAACCAAAGATTAATTGTGCTCCTAAGATTAATTGTGATCCTAAGATTAATTGTGCTCCTAAGATAACAATCCAAATATTAAAAGCAATCAATAATATAAATTGCTATCAATTTTAGGGTGCGATCAATATCTTGTGATCAATAAATAAAAATTGTGATAAATTATCTAGGTTATAAAAATAACCAAATAATTGTGATAAAAATATTAATAGCGATCGAAAAATTGTGATCGACCAATTTTATTAAATATTAACTAAACTGGGTTATTAAAGTAACTAGTTAGTATTAGATTAAGTTATTTGTAATTAGAGGGATATTAATACTAGCGATCATAAAATTAGGATCTATCTTTCATATTTATCTATAATTAAATAAGTTATTTATACAGATATATTCTAAACAAATACTGATTGAAATTTATATTGACTACACTTAATTTATATGAACTAAACTTAATTTATATGAACTTAATTTATATTGACTTAGTTTTATATAGACTTGATTTAAATATTTATAAACTATCTAAATTTATATGAGCTTGTTATTTAAACTAATAAATCTTGTAATTAAATTAAACTATCTTGTAATTAAAGATCTTAAACTAACTTATAATATATTTAATTAAGAGTATTTGAGTAAATACCTAGCTAAAGTAAGATATTATGAACTTCGTAATTATTGTGAACTTGAATAATTTATGAATTATGTAATTATTATGAACTCCTTTATAAGATATTTATCGATTATTGAATAATTAAAACTTAACTTAATATTATGACCTTTACGAAGAATATCACCCATTTTATGAAATAGCTTATAACCTTAACCAAATATTTATCAATCTATCAATAATAATTGGTGAGATTGTTATAATACGAAAGGTTTAAATTAAGGTCTAGAATAGATTCAACTTAAGTTAGTGGATTTGATCATAATTAATATAAGATTGAGTTTAAGTTTATATAAGATTGAGTTTAAGTTTATATAAGATTTGATCTAAATTTTAGAACTAGGCTAATACCACAAATTAAATAATTAATTACGATATAAGATTATTAAATATTGAGTACGAAGTAAAATCACTTAGATAAAAAGCACTTAAGTAAAATTACTTAGAAGGAAATCATTTAGATTAAAATATCCTGGGATTAATTCATAAAATATTTTCCGATCATTTAAATATTGACATCCCACTAATTTTACTGGTAATCATTTTATAACCTTGCTCTTAATAACCAGATTTTATTACCTTCATTTCAATAACCAGGATTCTTATTTTCCTAATTTAAATTGCTTGGATTTATTATCTAGATTTAATCTACTATAACTATATAATATACTTCCATCCACTGATGATTGAAAGTCAATTATTAAACAGATAAATTTAAATAACTAGCTTATATTTATAGAGATCATTTAAAGTAAAGTAATTAATTAATTAACCATGCATTGATAAAATTTATATTTCTAACCATTCT
Source organism: Entophlyctis luteolus (assembly GCA_027604725.1). Lineage (NCBI taxonomy): Eukaryota > Fungi > Chytridiomycota > Chytridiomycetes > Chytridiales > Chytriomycetaceae > Entophlyctis > Entophlyctis luteolus. Next base: position 53,984 of record JADHYT010000061.1, on the reverse strand, counting down.
AGAACTATATATGATTTTATTCTAATATAATTGCTTATTCTATCTCAAATTGATCTACTTGGGATTATAAATTAGATCAATTCTACTATATCTAATAAATAAGGCTTATTCTACTATATTATAAATAATCGCAATTCGACCTTATTCTACTTAGTAATTCTACCAAATATTTATTCTACTTAATTTATTCCACTTAATATGATATCAATCTACTTTAATATTTAGTCAATTCAACTAAAGTTGATCAATCTACTTTATATTCCTAATTTTTTACCATATTTTAGATTAATCTACCATTCACATCATATTTTATAGCCAACTATTTTCCAAAAGCCATATAATTAGATCTATAATCAGAATATATCTCAACTATTTTACCTAATTAATAGACTATTATTATTAACGATCTTTATTATCTTTGTTGCCATCATTTAGAGATTAAATTATTTATCTATGAATTACCATAAATATTACTTTATATGTGATAAGATTTCTTATATTTATTAAATGATAGCTAGTACTTAATACTGGAAATAGAGTAAATATAAATAGAAAGGATCTTATTGTAGAAATAAGTTAGGAGCAGAAATAGAATTTGATTATAAGTTGATCGTAAATATAATTATATAAATTAAATTACTAGCTAGAAATAATTGGTAACCAACATCTTTAATTACTTGCCTATTATTAATAATTACCTACTAACCTTACGAGCTTATCTAAAATAAAATCATTGATAGCTAATATAGATAATAAATATAGAAAATTACTAATATTGATAAAGATATTTAATAATTACTAGAAGATCATAGATAATAAATATATAAAATAACGAAGTATTTAAGAATTATGAGCTAATATTTAGGTTATTAAGAGCAAATACTTAATGATGAACAAGTACTCAATAATCTGCAAATATTTTATAATCTGCTAATATTTTATAATGTGCAAATATTTTATGATTAACTATTTAAAAATATAATAAAATAGAATAAAATATAATAGAATTAAATAGAATATGATAAAATATAATAGAATTAAATAGAATATGATAAAATATAATTTATTAAATTAGTAAAGGATGGTAATTACTAACAATCTAAATGATGATAATTACTAAGACAATTTAAATGATTACAAATAATACCAAAATGATTTAATTATTTAAAATACTAAATATCAAAATTATTTACTAGCAACCTTCTATCTAAAGTGAAGTAAAGTAAATTAGCTTATTACCAAAAAACCAAAGTTACTATTAACTTATTTCCAGCAGGATCACTTTTTAACAAATAATCAACAAAATTATTTATTAACAACCAAAAAGATTACTTATTTATAGATTATATACTTAATTATTTGTAAATTAATTTCCAATTAATCATTTTATGATCGATCGATCACCTTCAATCTAAGGTTAATACTAATTGATCTCATCAACCTAGATAAGTATATTTTAGATCCTGATAAATATTTTTAGATTCTGATAAATATTTTTAGATCAATATTTTTAGATCTCAATAAATATAAATATTAATTGATCTCTCAATCTAAAATTGCAATTAACTAGATTTTGTCTTAAAGTTATTAATCAACTATTATTAATTTTTACTCCTAGAATTATTTAAAGTACTATCTTTTATAAGCAGATTTAAGATTAAATGTGCTGAATTAATTATAATATTTTTCCACTATATTCGTAATAGCATACAAGATTGAAGGAGTTTTAGTAAACTAGGTAAATTTAAATTGGCGATAGTCTATTGAATTAAATAAGATAAGTTATAGTATCTGGGGGAATTTGTCTATATAAATTCTAGTTAATTAATACATATTTTAATATATTTAAATAGTAAATATATATGGTTAGTATATATGGTTAGTATATATTGGATAAGGATATATCTATAATTGATTGATATATTTGATAGGTATATAATTTATCAATTATAATATAATTTATAGAACCTCATATTATGTAATAAGGTAGAATCCAATATATAATTTTATTTAGTACTTTATATATCCTTAAAGATGACCTAGTATTAGTTATTAAGTAGAATTGGTTTAATTTATTAAGTAGAACTCCATATTTAAAATTAGGTTAATCGAATTGAATAGAATTGAATTAAATAGAATTGTATATTATATTATTTAAATACGTTTAGTTGAATATACTTTAAATATTTGATAATTTAACAAAATATTCTTCATCTAATCTCCTTAATTTAAATACAATTCATCTTAATCTTCTTGATTTAACTAGATGATTATAAGTTTTAAGGTTCGTACGAACATAGTTAATTTTTATTAGATCTAGTTTAAAATGTTCTCATCAAGTATATAATTTTATAATTTCGTACAAGTTTATTTAATATATAATTAAAGTATAAAGTATTACTCAAATATATAAAGTATATAGTATTACTCAAATATATAAAGTATATTAGTAAAGTATAAATCGAGGATCGATCATCAATATAAATGCTCTAGGGTTGTCTCTACAAGTATTAATTAAGAATAGTTTATATAAAAAGGATATCAAAATTATCTAGTCAATAATAAATAAGTCAAGTATATCATCAAAAAATATATAATATCATCAAGAAATATCTATTATGATAAAATGAATAAACACTGATATTGTCTAGTATATTTAAATATTTAGACTTTATGATTGAGTAAATTATTATTATCTTGTTAAGGATATCCATGATTATAAAGTATACGGCTATAATAATTTAGTAAAGTAGAAAATATGAACCAGTAAAGTCCAGTCAATATATATGATAATAAATTTACCTAAATATAGATTATTCATATAAATATCCTTAAATATAGGTCACCCGTACATAATATAGGTACAATATTTGTATCTAATAAGTTAAGTTATTAGTATCCTATTAGTCATAAATCAATATTCTAACTAGTTTAGTTTCAATCATATCATATTAAAATTGTTTAAGTTTAAATTTATAAGTATTAACAAATGAATTCATCTTAACCTAATAAGTACAAAGGGATTTATTCATGTTAATCTTTATAAGTTAATTTATAAAAATAAATCTTACGTAATTTAAGTTGAGTTTAATTTTATTATTACAAATAAATCAAATATAAATAAATCTAACGATCGTTAATAAATCGAATCTAAAGTTAAAGTAGTTTAAAATACTTAAATCTGTTTTAAATACTTAAGTCTTTAAAATACTTAAATCTGTTTAATAAATAATACACAAAGATTATAAATAATAGATAAAATAAGAATAAATAGCTTATATATTAATATATAAAGGTCGGATAAGATAATATTATAAAGGAGAGTATAAGGTAATAAATTTATCTGATTTAAGTATATTTAAATGAATCTAATCTATTTAAATGAATCTAACTTATTAAAATAACCCATATTAAAATTATTAGCATATTAAAATAAAATAAGTACAGTATATTTAATCTTATATCATTTCGTATCACATAATATGATATTATATCATAACACATTACAGAATTTGCTATTTCATTTTATCTACATTTCATTTTTCATATAAAAATTATCAATCATATTTTTAATTATTGAAGATATTTATGTGAATTAATATATTATCATTATTAACCGTTTAACAGATAATTTAAATATACAATTATTTAAATAGCGTTCGATTGATGACATCCTTATTATAACGATCGTCTTCTATAATTATCGTCTTATATAATTCCAAGCCTCATATTAATACTATAATTCTAATATTATTACGAACCCTTTATATTATTATGATCGATTTATTCTATTTATATTCTTACGAGGATATTATCAATAGCTATTATAATTAATTACTAACTATTTATCAATCGCCCAATATTTATTATCTACCATTTAATTATTAACTATCATCTAATTACTTATGAATTGACTATTTAATTACGAACGATGAATGATGAATATCTTTTTTAATCACACAAATTAATAACAAATATCCTTTTTAATTATACTAATTAATTACAAACGACCTATTTAATAACTAATTTATAACACAAATTAAACTACCTATTTTTATTAATAATTAATAATCTATTATATATATTACCAATTAATTAAATATATAACCAATTACACAGATTATCTATTTAATTACATATATGATCTATTATACATATATCTCTTTTATTATACAGTTTAATCACATTTTGATACAATATTTAACTAATAATCTTATATTTTGATAATATTTACAAATGATCTTATATTTTGATTATATTTAACAAATGATCTTCTACTTTACTTGAGTTATCCATTAGGTAAAGTAGATTAAGGCTAGGTAGACCAATCGCCCACTAAATCATAGCAGGGGTTATAGTCCAAATCAATTCCAGAAGATTGCTATCAGATAGATGACTCTAATGATCTGGATTAGCCTAAGCACTAACCTAAGTCCAACTAACAACTACGAAAATAATGATCTAGAAAAAGATAATTCTGTCATGTAGATCGATAATTGCATACATATAAGGAGAAGCACCATCTTGGAAACCAGTTGCATATGGCAAAGGATAATCACAAAACAACATCAGAAATATTTACTGATGAAGAAATTCATACGAAACGAAATAAATTAATACAAGATGAAAAACCATATAAACGAAATTCGCATAAACAAAGTTCGTAAAATAAATTAATTCAAAATGATCAATAAATTCTATCCAACTTTGAATTAAGTTAGGGTAAATATAAAATTCTTGATATTAAATACTAGTATATATACAAAAGACTAGTACATATACAAAAGACTAGCACATATACTTAGGCTCGCACAAATAGCTATATTTGCACTTACTATAAAATACTTGTATTAATACTATTATTACTATCTATCCTTCCTAACTCAAAATTTTATTATTTAATAATTTAGTTTATCACAAGCTCGAATATATCATTAAGTTTATCATAAACCCTATTTCAACATAATCTCTATATTTGATATTTGGTTCACAATCTTAAACATATCCCAACCTATCTAACCTAATTATTAATGTGTATCTAGAGAAGCCCAACGAGCAATCAGATTATTATTAACTTCATTTCGCCGTGGGTTAAAGACTGTGACAGCGATAATATACATAAATATTATCTAAGACAAGAATGTCTAAGCTGTACCCTAAGTAATCTAGGAGTTCCAACCAATATAACCATCAGGATAAGTACCTATCCGTCTAGGCATACCATTTAGCATTATACTTTTGATTGATCTTTATTTAGTTTAATAAATTTTATTAACCATAATTGCTTTAATACCTAGATAGCTCTTAAATATATGGGATCATGATAACTCAAATAAATCATATTATCTAACACTATCTCGTACCAAATAGCTATTAAATAAAGGATATTATCTAATAAATATGGTTTCGTACCTAATCATTATACCTTTTAATATCACACTATTATAGATATTTTATCTTATAATTCATCAACTTGATATTATTAGCTAGTTAAAATTACTATAAATTATTGTAATAAAAAGATCGATCTAAATAAACCAAATAATGATTAAATGCTCGATCATAAATAATAACTAGAAATAATATATTATAAATCAGAATTACTATAAATGGTAGATTATCAGAAATAAATTAACCATGATAATTAAATAACAAAATAAATTACTTGATATTATTGATCACTAGGTTAAATTACCCGATATTCTTGATAACTAGTTAAAATCGATTATGTAAATGACCAGATAAAATAAATAGGTTATCATAAATAATCAAACTATTATAGATTATTAGGTCATCAAATAGATAATCTACTATAATAAATAACCAACTATAGGTAATCAGGTGACCATAAATAATAAAACTATCAAATAATCAGGTGATCATAAATCACCATTATAAATCATCTACTATAATAAATAACCAACTATAGTAGATAACCAAACTATTATAAATTACCAGGTATAATGGATACTAGATATTTTCCCCATAAGAGAGTATTTAACCAGCCATATTTTATAATCTATCATCATTATTTATCACCAAATATTCTTTATAATCATAACTATTATAAATTATCATAACTATTATAAATTATCATAACTTTTTATTCCAGATAATCTGAGGATAACTAAATATAATAGATAACCCTAGGATAACTTAGTATTATAAATAATACTTGTATTAGGAGGTTTTCTAGATAAAATTTGATAACCTCTATAATAAATTAAGTATATAATTACTTACCATCCTAGTTAAATCTAAAATCATGCTATCCTTGTTACTAAATATAGATTAATTAAGCATTTAATTATAATAAATTGAAGGATAATTAAGCACATTCTTGGTATTTTGGTAAATCATCTAGCATATTTGATTTTACGTCTTATTTAGCGAGAATTTATTTAATAGTTATACCCTTTTGCTATCTAAATATATTCACAATATATTCGACAATTGCTACAATATTATCTAATTAAATAAGGTTATTCTAGAGAGATGGTTTTATAAGCATCTTTATGTGCATTGAAGATATATCAATAAATACCTTTATGTACATTGAAGATATATCAATAAATACCTCTATGTACTTTAGATATAGATCAATATTGACCTTTATGAGCCCTAGATATAGACTAATAAAACCTTTACCAATTCTACTCATTAATAACTTATTTAGTATAAATTAATGAAAATAATTGCATCTAGTGTAAAGTAGTTGCTAGTAGTATCATCTATTAATAATATCTTAAAATATAATCTATAAAGAATTACTCGTATTGTATAGATACTTACGTATAAATAATACCTCAAAATATCATATAAAATGCTTATCATACCATATAAAATAATAACCCAGTTTGATCCTCTTTAGTATTTGTAACTTTAGCTAGAACATTTTATTTATATCACCTAAATTATTTAGATATAAACTTTAGTTATAGTGTTAGCAATTTAGAGATCTGATGGATAATCCTACAAATATATGATCATAGAAGGAATATAAGTCTAACCAAATAAGGGGATTGAGTCTTACCAAGTAATGAATAATTTGATCCCAGGTAAAAGAATCTAATATAAAAATCTGATTTAAATTAATGATTTAAGATACGATTTAAGATAAAATACGATCTAATATAAATAAAAGAATCTAAGATTAAGAATTTGATCAAAGATAAGATCAATAAGCATAATTGGACTATTTATTCTAAGATAAAGGGAATAAATCTTAGTTAAGTGTATAGTCTCTGAGGGATTAATTAAAGTTCAAACGTGTACAATAAGTCTAAATTAAAGCCTAAAGGTGCACAAATAGGTACCATTATGGTTTATATGCAATCACATACAAAACTACTTCTTAACCCCTTTCAGGGTACAATAGGATACATGGTAATAGTTATTAATTAGTTTTAGAATAGTTATTAACCTGTGACCATATTTATTTCCTACTATTTACGAGATTTATCACCTGTTATTAACAAGTGATTACCAGTTATCAATAAGTTTTATAACCAATTAATTAACTATTCCTAAAATTTATAACCATTAATAACTACTTAGATTAATTATTTCCTATTTTTATTAACAATTCTTAATAAATATGGATATAAATTATTAATTGATAAATCTAGATATAAATAATTTGATAAATATCTAGATAAAGAAATAGTTTTATAAATAATTCTAGATAAATCTTGATCTGATCAATAATTATCTATTTTGATTGACTTAACTTATAAACTTATAAATAATCAGAACTATTCGCTACCTTTTGATTTTATTTAAAAACCTTTATAATCATAAACCGTATATAATCATAATCTATTATCATAAACATTTATAGATAAAACCATATAAATTAAATGAGAACCATCTATAGATTAAATTAAAATATTTATTAAAATCATCTATAGATTAAATTAAAATATTTATTAGAATCATATTAATTAAATCAACAAGAATAACCATATATAATTTATAAATATAACTTTATATTTATTATCGTCCTACTTAATTTATAATCAGCACTTTTATGACCAAAACCATTTATAATTAGAATCATCTATTTAGAATAAGTTTGATTTGGTTAGATTGATAAGATTAGATTGGGTAACTTAGATTAGATAAATCCGGATTTGTAATTTAGTTGATTAGATTAGTAATTCATATTAATTGGGATGATTAGATTTATTTATAAGTAATCGTATACTCATCCTAATAGTGATTGATCCTAATCTAGAATAGTGATTGATCCTGATTGTAATTTATAGATACTTGAATATAATAAGTACCTACCTAATTAAGATATAGACTTTAATATAGTTAGTTATAGTTAGTTATAGTTAGGATTAGACTAATTGTGGTTTGTATGAAGTGTTTTAATCCTTGCAGATAAATTTATCAGAACTTTCTTCTTATCGATGAATTGCTTAAAATTTACCCTAGTTTAGAAATTGATGTCTACATTTCACTTAATTAGACCAGTTAGAGTTAAGCATCCTTCCTAAATATTATATTTTTCTATTATATCAAATAAGATAAGATTCGTGATTTTTCTGCATTTTACTTAATTTTATTAGAGCCCAATGACCCTAAAAATGCATAGGCTAAAATACGATGTTAACACCTAGTGTAAATACGATCAATTGTACTTGAGCGGCTTTTTCAGAATAATGATAACCCGTAATTTTTCCCACCCAATAATAAAATCCTGCAAATAGTCCAACTACTGCACCAAGAGAAAGAACGTAATGGAAATGACCGACTACAAAATAAGAATCATGCTAAGCTACGTCCTAAGAACTGTTAGACTAAATTACTCCTGTCATACCTCCAAATGTAAATAGCATAAGGAACTAAAGAGTGTATAGGAATGGAACATAATAATGTGGACGACCACCATAAATGGTTGCTATCCACGAAAAGATTTTAATACCTGTTGGCTAAGCAATTATCATTGTGAAATAGAAGATTAACCCCAAGAAGATAGTCGCCCATGTGTTCGGCTTACCCCCTTCTCATTAATTAAAAATCCTTTCCCAAACCGTACGTGATAGTTTCCCATCATACGGCTTTCCAGAAGTCACATCTTCAATGTTTAACTTCCTGTGACCCTTCCCATACATAATCCACGTGGGTATAATTATGGTACTACGATCACTCCGTCACCCCGGAACTTACGTTCTTCGGGTGATCACAAGTTTTTTTATAAACCCCATTTATGACTTTTTAGGTTCCCTGTGGAAGAGTAATTATTTTTTCAGTATGCACTCCGCGACTTGCACATACAATTCGCTTCCCTTCACACTTTAAGGGTTCGTCAGCCTAACCATGAAGACCATAACTCAGGAGGGACCACACCATGAGATGTGTAATAACTCCTTTTTCCAACATGCTATTGTCAAGGAAACCTTAGCGGTTTCTCCCTAAGTTGGATGTTTTATATCACAAATGTATTTTGTATAGCATAGATTTTTCAAAGTAAGGACTAATCAGAGGACGAAGTTTGTCCTAGTCTGGTCGATTAATATAGATTTGCGCAAGTTTTTCTTGACTGGTTTTACAACCCCCCAATTTACTCGAATTGACTAGTCTTATGCGCGTGTTTAGCTTAAACTTTATATTCTACATTAGGCACAAAAGCTGAACCTCTTGAATAGAAAAGCCGTTAGTGCAAAGAATCTATCCTTTTTTATCTTTAGTACCATTACCCATAATCCAATAAGCTAGGGCGAGAGGATCCATATAAAAGAATAGGTCCCAGGAAATAGATCGAACTCCTTCTTTATTGTAGAAAATATAATAAAGGGGCTAAAAACTAACCAATTGTCTAGTCTGAAATTCGATGCATGGATATACTTTACCTCTGATTTTACTAAACACAATTCTAGGGTAAGAAGGGCACAAACTAGCCAACTCTATAAATATCTTCCACATAAATGGAAAATGTATCATGCTTTGTTTAATAGCGAAACGAGGGTTCCAGTGTTTATTTTTTTGAAACCATCCGTCCGATAGAATACACCCTATAATTATAGAACGCATATAGTTATTAAACCCTATCATACTTCTTTCTTGATTTGTCTATTTACTTTTGTTAAACATGCTAGAAGGACCTATTCCTTTATTTATATGGTAAATACTAGGTATAAAAGAAAGGTCCATTTGTACATCTGGAAAAAATATAGATAGAGCATATACGCTCAAGGGTTTATAAAACTAAATGTCGCACGTCGCAGCAGTAAAATAACCTCTAGTCAATCATAAAATATGATTAGGACCCTATCTTTATCCTTCTGGTGTGAGTTAAATCTATTTACCTTTTAATACTGATTAAATCTACCTCCTTTTAAATATTGATTAAATCTGCTTACTTTTATAAATTGATTTAGTATACTTACCTTAGGGAGTCATGCGCTAGGTCTCTGAGGAACTTCTTGATGATAAATTGTGTAAAAATATATAGCATAAAAGGAGATTCAAATATATTGGTCATGATAGCTAATTAAGTCTAATGGTTAAGTTAATTAGCTAATAAATTTTCATCTTTATGATAAATGTAAATAAGGGTTATTAAATATAAATCTTAAATAATTGCAATCTTAAATAAGGTCTTTACATATGAGAGATAGTTAAAACTATAATAAAATAAAACTAGTATAAATTAGTAAAATCTGGATATTGATAGTAAATCTCAAGTTTAACAGATTCAAGATATTAACATACAAAAGATAGTTACAAATATTTAAGTATAATTACGCCCAATTCTTCTTAATTAGCTAAATGTTTTATTACACCTTACTCTTATATTTAATAGCACCTCACCATAATTAAAGTTTAATTAGGTTTGATCCTATCTCATAAAATGATATTTACATTAGATCAAATTAGGTGATCTAATTTTTAAGTTATGTTCAATTGATCACTTATATTAAGGTATTATTGATTCCCAATAAAAGGTATATTAAGTTCATACAAATTAAGTTGAATCTAAGAATATAAATTAAATATCTATTTAATTACCTAAATATCTTTATAATAAATACCTCATTCTTTATAAAATTACCTAAATCTAATAATTACGTAGATCGCTATACATGAACTTAATATACTGGAGATAATCTAGATAATATCACCTATTAAGTAATAATATTGCTAATTTTAGGTAATATTGTTAACTTAGGTAATTAATCTAATTTATATAATTGTGCGAATTTATAATTACGATTTAGATAATAAGGATTTATATTATTTAGGCTATTATATCTATTTATTTAATTAAGCCAATTTAGGTAATCTAATTATTGATAAATTTAAATCTACTTTAGATATTTGCTAATTACTTAAATCTACTTTAGATATTTACTAATTACTTTAGATAATATAATCAGAACGTATAGTATATTTCATACCACAAGCCTCTTTATGAATTAGATTAGCAGCGATCGATATTACAACCATCAATATACCTAATTTACATCCATATCTAATTGCCATCCATACCTAATTACCATTTTATTACAATTTATATAACTTGCTCACCAATTAATAAAGTTTATTATAACCTATATACAGATACTTACCAAATACTTTAATGATCGCAAATAGGTTAGGTTATTTAATTTAAGCAAGAAAATATAAAGGCTAGTTCGAAAATTGAGTAATTTATTTATGATATTCTTAAATTATAAAAAATACATAAAAACTATACTAGAATAACTTAGTGCATGAATCTAAATTATGATACTTAAATACCTAGATACCTTAAATATGCAGATATACTACTATAATACCAATAAAGTGTTTAAATATTTAGATGTTATTTAGTATAAATTCATTCGGGTTATTTAATACGATGGGAGTACTTAGATACTTACCCACTAAATTATTTTATACTATTCATAATAATCGTAAAGTTGATTTATAAACTTAGATAATCAGCAAAATACTTGCACAGGATATCTTATCTTCCTAGGTATATCTCATTTATGGGCTCTCTATTTATCTAATTTATATACTATTTTACGTAATTTATAGATTTTACCTATTTTACCTTATAATAACCAGAAAATTTACAAGAATTACAAGAACTAGAAGAATAATCGATCATATCCTGTTTTATATACTTATATAATTAGCTCTTGTTTATAAGGATTCGTATTTACCTAGATTATACCAGATTTTGATAAATTAATTGAGCACCATCCATGTTTAAGCTTACCTAAATTTACTTATCTTGGTATATTTATTCCTTTAGAACCTTTATTATACTAACCCTATCATAAAGTTAATTATTAATTAACCATATTTATAAATTAATTAATCATATTTATAAATTATCATTTTTATAAATTAAATAAATTATGTCCTTAAATTTAGTAAATAAATTACATATTAAGAAATTTAGTAAATAAATTACATATTAAGAAATTTAGTTAATCGATCATATATTTATAAATTTTATAATCTATTAATAAGATTACTAACAATATAATCTATTAATAAGATAAGATTACTAACAATATATTTAGAATATTTCAAATAATCTACACAACAAAATAGTTAAGAAGTTTCCTGCGAATTGGTTAATATTTTATATAATTATACCTTAAATATCTATGATAGTCGAATCTAAATGATAGGAGGTTAGATTACTAGACTCTAGATAACTAGAGTTTATATGAGTCGAATATAGATAACTACCATAATTTAGCTAATCTAGATTACTATAATAATCTGGGTTGTTCCTATTACGATCATAATCATAATTTAAGTAGTCTATATTACAATCTAAGTTAGATCACTAGTCTCGATCAGTATTTTAATTGATACCACTATTTTAAGATCCTACTATTTGATAAATTCGATTTATTAATAGATCCTAATTTATCTCATGTGATAGATCCTAATAAATATTTTAATAAATCAATAAAGATAAAATCAAATCAATTAATCTAAAGATACGATCAATTTTAACCTAGTTTATCACTAAATATATTACTGTTTATAGATTGAAATTAATAGATCTAAATTAATAGATTACAACATAGATTTAAATAAATCCTAACTAAATACACCCTTATAAATATACCCTTATAAATATAGATCATAATCACTATCAAGATAAATTGGGATCAAGATTGATTATTAAGATACTCTTAAGATAAATAACTATTAAGATAGATGACTATTAAGATAGACCACTATTAAGGATATATACAACCGAATGTTTCTCATCATTCCTAACTTTTCTCGCAAATTGCATGATATAAGAGAATTGATCTAAGATCTTGATTTCTCTCCATGTATTTACATACATGTTAGACACTATCGTATCGACATCCATCGTTATTATCTAAAATCTCTCTTATTAAAAATACATATTATTGTGTTATATTATGTTGATGTTTAATAATGTTAATCTTAAATAATTTGGACTATTACTTTATTATATAAACTAAGTATTGGTTAATTAGATAATTAAGAATAAATAATAGATATTATATGCTAGTCATATATCACTAAAAATAATTAATATAAAAGGGTCTTTATATCACGATCATTATAACTAAAAATATAATGTAAAATCATATATAACCCAATTTAAATATCAATGTAAATCATATATTAATAGGTGGGTTATGATAAATAAAATCGATAGATTATATTGAGCTCAGATAAAACCAAGTTCAAATAATATTGAATTCTAGATAAGATTGAGTGATAGATGATATTGAGCTTTGATAAATAAGATAAGATAACTAAATTAAATTAGATAAAAGGATCGATCTAATTAATTATAAGTACTTTGATTTAATAGCAGTTCATAATAAATTTTAATAAGAACTGTTGATAAGAAAGATTAGTGAGCAGTTTATGAGTTAGGTCTATAAGTGATATTAGTCTAATTTAAATAAGTGGTTTTGATAAGTTATATTTATTTATTAGTTATTAATAAATGAGATAAGTTATATTTATTTAATTAGTGTTATTAATAAATGAGATAAGTTATATTAATTGATTTTATAAGTATTCTTCCTAGAATTAAATGACATTAAATCAATAATAATTGCAATCTATTATATCTACAATTACATTAATAACAATCTATTATATCTACAATTACATTAATAACAATCTATTACTAACTCATATTTATAAGAATTAAAATTACTATCAATTACCATCCATTACTTAGTAAACTATCTAATTATACTAATCTATTACAGGAGTTTACGATAATATTACGATCGCAATTAATTATTATCCATAACTATCAATAACTAGAACTTTTATAATATTAATAACTTATGATTAATTTATAACTAGAAAGGTACAATATATTTAACAAGTATTAATAGCATATTAATATTTATTATTACTAATCTACCCTCATATTATAGCTAGCCCTTATTATAAATATAATAAATATAACACACTAAGACAATTTTTACTAGCTCTTATAAAGTATTAACTTGTTCTTTTAAAAGAAGATTTCTAAAAATAATTATTTATAATAACAACAATTAAGAAGAATTACGACTTATAATTATTACGATTTATAATATAATTACGATTTATTAGTAAGTTAAAGAACCATTTATTAGTGAGTAGAATTAATTAAATAATCATCAAAGTTATTAAATAATCATCAAAGTTATTAAATTAAGCCATCATTTAAACCTAGATTAAAATACTTTTTAACTTATAAGTTAATAACTAACTTAGCTTTAAGAAGATAGATGATAGAAGATTAATGGTTAATCAATAGGAACATCCATGATTTATATAAGAATATAAGTTATAAATAATTATTAATAAAGATCATTAATAATAAATAAGAAGACTTACGATCATTTATTATAATTATAATTATCATTCTCTATTTATTATATGTACTTACAAACTAAATATATTACTTTATTAATTGACTAGCAATTTATTAATTTAGCTACTCGACTAATTTACCTAAACTTGATTAATTAGAACTTTATCAATTTTCCAGATTTATCAATCAGATTTATAAATAAATTAATCAATCATAATTTAATAAACTAAGTTATAAAAATTAATACTTTATAATAACCATATATATAATTTAAATCAATAAATAATCAGAATCCATCTAAATATGAGAAGCATAGTTTTAACTAATATAAGAACTATGGATGGTTCTGACTAATTAATAATTATCCTAGATATTAATAATTATCCTAGATATTAACTATTCGTAATAAACTAGATATAAATATATAAATAATACCAGATATTTAAATAAGAAATGATTCTAGATATAAAATCATGAACTAAACTAGCTACTAACAATTATAAACTATTTAGATATTAGTTAATCATAATAATTTATTTTGATATTAGCTAATTATTATAATTTATTTTTGATATTAGTTAATTATTATAATTTATCCTAGTGCAAAATGATAATCAGAATCGATCCTCAATATGACCATCACTTTATGATAAATATTATCCGCACTTAATATGTTCTCAATATAATTAGTATTAAATCTAAATCTCATTAACACTTTCTTATCAATGTCATTAACAATTTATTCTCAATATTATTGATTCTCAATATTGCTAGTACTTAACTTTATTTAGTAATCATTTATACGATCCTATCATTTATATTTACTATCCAATATTATCTTTATGATCGAACCTTTTACGATCCTTTTCTTAACCTCTTAAACTTGACTTTAACTTAAAGAATATCTAATTTTACCAATTTATATAAATAATAAATTACAAATGATATAAACTAATTTATGATCTAAACAATTAATAAATAGATGGCAATATATTAACTAATTATATAAATGATGGATGGATCTAAATATGGTTTATTTATAAAAATAGATAGAAGAAAACTTAATATAAATACGCAAGTGATTGAGCTAGAGATTAATACGTGAGTACTAGCAAGATAAATATATTAGACTAATATAAATAGATATACTAGTAATTTGATCGAAAGATTGATATAAAAGTATGATCAAAATATGAATACATTATAAATAGATCAAAATATGAATATATTTATTAATAGATCAAAATATGAATATATTTATTAATAAATTCATACATAACATAAATTCATACATAACATAAATTATCAATAGATTAGATTAAACATAAATTATCAATAGATTAAACATAAATTATCCATAGATTAATACGTTAGTTATATAATAGAAGACATTTAGTCTCTGAGGATTCTTTTAAATAAAATTTATCATAATTAATAGCAATATCATTAATTTACCAATAGAATAGTTAAGTTATATATTATCACGACTAAAATTATCAAGTTATAAATTACCAATTATAAATTATCGCAAGTTATAACATAGATTCACTATAATAGATTATAGCATAGATTCACTATAATAGATTATAACATAGATTCACTATAATAGATTAACCACTATAAATTAAATTAAATTAACCAACTATTTTAGATTAATCAGGAATTATTGTCCTAATTAATTGACCTATTATAGATTAAGATGATTTATTGATTAAGATGATTTATTGATTAACCTAATTTATTGATTCACTAGATTAATTAACCTAATTTATTGATTCACTAGATTAATTAACCTAATTTATTGATTCACTAGATTAATTAATTATAAATAGATTTACACC
This sequence comes from Entophlyctis luteolus, assembly GCA_027604725.1. Classification (NCBI taxonomy): domain Eukaryota; kingdom Fungi; phylum Chytridiomycota; class Chytridiomycetes; order Chytridiales; family Chytriomycetaceae; genus Entophlyctis; species Entophlyctis luteolus. Next base: position 37,319 of record JADHYT010000061.1, on the reverse strand, counting down.
AATTATAGATAGATTAATAACCAATTATAGATTTACGATTATAGATTCTACTATATATTATTTACCATTAATTTATAGATCATTGATATTATTTTTACCATTAATTTAATTTATAGATCATTGATATTATTTTTACCATTAATTTATAGATCATTGATATTATTTTTACCCCACATTATTTTTACTATTACTTATTTTCTACTAGTAATAAATTTTTACCACTAGTTATAAAAGCTATAGATGAAATCTAATCTCTAATATTATTTAAATATTTTGTATACCTAGTTCTTTATCATTTACTTAATTTATACATATATCAGATGATATTAATAAACATCTAGAACTAGGATTACCTAAATTATGTATTACTACACAATATATCAGGATTACTATATTACTACACAATATCTATATCAATTTATATACTTAATATACTTTATGAATATACTAAATGTAAATACTTGATGCATATATGGGATGAATTAATAATAAATATGTATAGAATTAATCAAAAATATATAGAATGATAAAATAATCAATAATGTATAGAATGATTAAATAATAATAATATAAAGGAGGATAAAATTATTATAATTGATAAGATGAATCATTATAATTGATAAGATGAATCATTATAATTGATAAGATGAATTTATAAAATCTCCTGAATAAATAAATCACCATAATTTATCATCGTGAACTAAATAAATGATTTATGAAATAAATGATTTATGAAATAAATGATTTTATGCACTTTACTTAATGAATAAATAATTTTATTGAATATTATATACTAAAGTACGCACTAATTTATAGATATACTAAAGGTATGCATTAATTTATATACTAACAGTACTTTATGTACTAAATAAATCTAATTTAAAAGATTTCCTGCAAATTCGTTTAAATCTTCTCCCTATTATATAGGAAAAACAATTAATTAACACTCTTCGCAATTAGTCTTCTTTAAAGTAGGCATAGATTGTCTTTATTTTAAATAAATAAAGATTCTAGGCCTAAATCGCTATCATTATTTGGTGATTTAGCATATCGTTCTACTAAACCGCTTTATAATTTTTAGAATAGATAACATAGTTATCTATTTAGAATAGATAACATAGTTATCAAACCAATTAAACCATAATATCTTTTATAAAATAACCTATAAATTCCAAAGATGAAATAAATTTAAAGATTTACTGGTTCATGATGATAAAATGTTATGTTATGCTATTCCTTATGAGACAGTCTAACTATTTCTTATGAGAGTCTAGCTATTTCTTATGAGAGTCTAGCTATTTATTATGATATCTTATGTGCACCAGTAAATAGTAAAAAGGTAGAGAATTAATGTAAGCCAAATAAGCAAATATATTAAAATAATTTATAAAATTTAGGATTATTATAAGGGTAATAATTTAGAGTAATCATAGCGAGTAATAATTTAGAGTAATCATAGCGAGTAATCATAGCGAGTAATCATAGCGAGCAATAATTGATTATAATAATTGATGGTAATAATGTATGGTAAGATTAGAGGACAATAATTTATAGTCAGATAATATAATAATTAATAAGAATATAATAAAATAAGATAGAATAAGGTGATATAAAATAAATATTTTAGAAAATAAGAAATATATTAGAATAAGATTACAAAAAATAAGCAAATAAATAATATGATACAAAAGATGAACAAAGAATACAATACAAAAATAAGCAAATATAATACAATACAATATAAGCAAATGTTTAAGAATATTATAAAATAAGCAAATATTAAGAATATAATACAAAATAAGATATAAAAGATAATACAAAATAAGATATAAAAGATAACACAAGCTAAGATGGAAGAAGGTTAGATAAATAAGCTAAGATGGAAGAAGGTTAGATAAATAAGCTAACCAACTATAGTAACTATTTAATAAAATATAAGAAAGTCACTAAAATACGATCTATTTATAATAGGAATAGAAAACCAAATCAATTGATTTAATTAGATAGATAGCCTAATCACGATCTATTTATAAGATAAGATCAGATCACCAATTTAAGGATAAGATATTTATCACATCAATTAAAGTATAAGATATTTATCACATCAATTAAAGTATAGTCTTCTTAAATATTTCCTATTTTAATAATTATTATAAATTATAACCTATTTAATTATAAATTCATACCAATTATTTATAAATTATAACCTATTTAATTATAAATTATAACCTATTTATTTATAAATTCATACCAATTATTTATATCACCCATTAATTAGATTTTATACTCTGATTTTAGGATAAATTGTCAAGATTTAAATTAATCTTATTTTATAAATTATTGATTAGATTTATCCCCTATTTAATTTAATTTAATACCTCATTTTATGATAAATTATTAAAGCCTTAAATTATCCATCTTTATTAATTTTTTCCCCAACCATCCTTAAATGATAAAATAAAATCACCAATTTAATTACGATATTCTAAATAGGTCTATTCAATAATAAGATCTCTAAATAGATAAATTCAATCATAAGATCTTTAAATAGATAAATTCAATCATAAGATCTTTTTTTATAATAGATCAATTAAATCACAAGAATTGGCTAATTATATAACCAAATATTTCGATTATAAACCAATTATTGATCAATTTTATTACAAAATATTTATAAATTATATCACAAGATATTTTAGATTAACCTATTTAATCTTGATATCTTCTAAATACATTTAGGTATTTAATATATTTAGATGTATTATAAGAACATCTAGCTATCTTATAAGTCCCGATAGATTTATCAAAATAACATTCTAGGTTTATCATAATAACAGATCTAGATCTAATTATATAATATTCTATCATAATAAATTACATATCGATATTTAATAATTACATACAGATATCCTCTAATTATGTACAGGTTATCTTCATATATTATAATTAGGGATTGATATTATTCATACACTATAATAACATGTATATATTTAATAATAACATAACATATCTATATCTTACAATTAAAAATTAAGTACTTTGAGGATGATAATTTTTAGGTTACTTCGTAAGTTGTAAGGAAACTTATCTAGTAATATGATTACTAAATTATTTTATTATAGATGAGTTCCATAATGGGTAATAGATTCAATGATTTTGTAATAAATTATAATTTATTTGGTTATAGATTTATTGGGTGATTAATTTAGTAATTTAAAGTTAACTAATTAGATTACGAGTAAACTCCCTAATAGGATAATAAAGTAACTCAATAATAATATAGTGAAAGAAGTTATAAATAAAGGTTATAAAATAGGATGATTATAAATAAAGTTATTAAATAGGAAAGTTATTAAGTCGTAAGATCGTAGATCGTAAAGTTCTGATTTAAGTAACTAGCTCATAAATTTCTCAGGTAAAAAGATTACTAGGTAAAAAAGATTACTAGGTAAAAAGATAAGCAGGTAATTAGATAACGAGATAAGATTGTTGGTAAATTAAGATAAATAGTTATTAAAAGTAACTAGGTAATTTTTTAATAACTAGATCATAAGATAATTGGCTTATTTATACAGGTAGTATATACTAAGTAAGATTATAGGCAAATATATTTAAATTGTAGAGTTAATTATAGGTCAGGTTCTAGGCTAATTAACGGATGCAACTATCTTTATATCGGTTAAATTATATTGACAAAAAACTTTATTCAGATAGAATAATTTGATAATTTGGCTAATTAATATGGCATCAATAATATATATAAGGTTAATTACATATATTGATCGAATCATTTGCTTATATTTAGTTATTAGCATATATTTAATACTGGATATATTGTAATTTAATACTAGATATAATTCAATACTGGGTATATTATAATTAAATACTTGATATATTATAATTAAATACTTGATATATTATAATTTAACATAGAATAATTTACAGATAGTTATTTATATACATCCATTTGCATAATTTTATTTATAGATTTATATAAAATACTTTACATCCTATTATTTACAAATATTTATATAGAATTATTTACTTATAAAGGATCAAATGGTTAGTTTATATTATATTATTTATATCCTCTATAACGATATTAAATAATCTGATAATAATTTGGTTAATCTATCAATAATAATATTATTTGATTATAAACTATCGATAAGAGGTAATTTAATTATAATCTATTTCAAGAATATTATTGGGTTATAAGATTGTTAGATAGTTGGATAATTATCTAATTAGATAATTTTAATAATTAGATAAATTATTAGGTTATTTATTATTTGAGTTATTAAATTATTAGGTTATTTATTATTTTATTAAATTACCACATTATTTACTTACCTTCATAAATTACCACATTATTTACTTCTTACCTTCATTTATTATTAGACTATTTCCCTACTTTACCAACAGATTACTTGCTATTATATCTATCTACTTATTACTAGTACTTTATCTCCTTAATCGACTGATAATTGTTATTTATATACTTTACCTGCATATTACTTACTCGTGCTCATTTATATATTCTACCATTTTATTAGATTATCATACTAAATTATTAATTAGACTATAAATTATTTTTATAATAATTAGATCATACCCTAAATAATTGGAAATAAGGAGATCATATACTCTATGATAGATTTATAATAGGTTCTAATTAGAGTACTTGTGATAATTTACTTATAAAGAATTAATTATGATTAGAGTACTTGTAAATAATTTTATATAAATTACTAGCAAATAATTAACTATGGTTTAAATATTTGTGACAATTAAAGTTCATGCGAATAATTAAATTACCTATAATTTAAGTGCATGGTAATGGTGATAATTTACTTGTGATAGATTAATTAAAAACAAATGATCGATAATTAAAGTACATGTGATAATATTAGTATTTGTAATAATATTAGTATTTGCAATAATTTAAGTGATAGTGGTAATTTATAGTAGCAATTATTTTAGTATTTGATAAATAATATAAATACGGATGATAAATAATATAAGTACTTGTGATAAATAATGTAAGTACTTGCGATAATTAGTACCTTCTATAATCAACATTTACTATAGAAATACTATAATCAACATTTACTATAGAAATACTATATAATAGATACCATGAATTACAACAAAACCTCCTATAATAGTACCAAGATATAGCTAATGTCCACCCTTTATAAGGGCAATTATTATAGAGATAAATCCCGTATAATAGCGATTTTATATAATTTATGCCCCTATTTTATAATTGTTAACAATCCTCTATAATAGCTATCTTCCTTAATTTATCCTGACACAATTTAATTAATAATTACACTTTATTACCTATACTATCTCAACTTACTATAATTCTTACCCTAGATAATTACTTATGGTAATAAATATTTTAAGTTATGTTATTCTATAACTTGCGATACAATCTATTCTAGGTTATTAGATAATTCGAAACTTCCTATCTTCCTGAACCTAACTATCTTCTATCTACCTAAACTAATCATATAATATTTAACTTAACTAACCATTTTATATCTTACGAAATATTATCTTTATACTTACGAAATCTAACCATCCTCCTGAACTTAGTAATCTTCCTAAACCTTTCTATTGGATTTAACCTCTTTATATTATTTAGTATCACTATTTATATTATGTATAACTGTTAGTATAATAGCACCCTACTATTAGTATAATTTAATATATCTTATCTCATTGAAATTATATAATTGAAACAATCTTATTGAATCTCACGATCATAAACTTTTATAATTAACAAAATCTCTTACTAAAATAATTGGTTAAAATCATAAACCTTAAATAATCACCTTCTATCATAATAATCATTAAATTACCAAATTTATTGATCAAAATAATTTACCTATAATCATAAATCTTACATCATTTATATCAGAATTTTAGCTAAATCATGAACTTAGGGTCATTTATCATTAAGTTGCTTAATCATTTATCTATTTAAATTCATAAAATTATTTAAACTTTCTCCATTTATCAACTAAATACTTTTTTTACTAACACGATTGACTAGATTTATAGACTAAATTTTCGATATTTATGTTTAGTTAACAATATTTGCAATACTTAAATTATTCATCAGACTTAATTTATAAGACTCACAATATTTATGATACTTAATTTATAAAACTCCCCATATTCATGAGATTGATAAAATTTATGAGATAACCTAAATTTACTTAAAATCTTTACAAGGTTTACGATATTTACCAATAAGGTCAATGATATTTACCAATAAGGTCAATGATATTTACCAAGAAGGTTTATGATATTGATTCACAGTATTTATTAACAAGATTAATTATATTTACTTATGAGATTTACTAACTATATTTTTATATACTTGCAAAATAAATGATTTACGAGATTAAAGATATTTAGGATAAATATGATATTTATGATATTTGGGATATTTGTGAGATTGAGAATATTTACGAAATGAATGAGATTAACTAGCAATACTTTATTTTACTTTTACTTTTCTAATTAAATAGATCTAGCGATATTTACTAAATATATCTAGCCATATTTGATAGTAATAGCAATATTTTGGGTGGTACTTACGATATTTAATCTAAATTCATTTAATTAACTTAGCTAAATCCACTAAACCCACTAAATTTACCTCTACCTTATTTTATTTAACCAAACCTTCCATTATTTGTCTTAATCCACCATTATTTTATTTTACCTTCTATAAAACTTTATAAGATTTATTTGGTTTCCTATTTATAGTTTTACTGGATCAATTATAAATGATATTTACTTGATTATAAAGAATATCTTACTGGATCTCCTGTCAATAATACTTATTTGGTCCACTAAAATATTTGATCTCCTATAAATAGTATTTTCTTGGTATATTATCAAAATTAATTAACTTGATATCACCTCAATAAAGATTTAGTCTCCCATCAAAAGTAATTTATTTGCCTAGTTATCTTATAAATATAGATTTACTAGGTACCCTATAAAATAAATTAATCACTCCATAAGTCTTAATTTATTGGATCACTTATAAATATAAATTTATTTGATTAGCTTTTATATAAAGAGTATTTTATTGTACAAGGTGTAATATAAATAGTGTTTGATTAGGTATGATTTGTTTGGTTTGATAAGGTATTCTATAAATAGTCTTATATGAGGTGCAATATAAAGAGTCTTATATTGGGTACCATATAAATAGTACTAGATGAGGTATTTTATAAATATAATTTTATAGATTGTAAACGACCTATCTATAAATGGTATTTTACTTGATTGTGTACTAACTCCAAAATAAATATAGTCTACTCGATCGAAATAAATTGATTCTACTCGATCGAAATAAATTGATTCTACTTGATCAATTATAAATAGATTTTTCTAGATCTACCATATATTTAATTTACCAGATCTACAATATATAGAATTTATTTTACTACCATTCTATTTTATATTAATAATTTTTAACTAAATCGTAAACCAATTTACCATAAATTTTGCTTCATGATATTTTCAATATATACCTTAATGATATATTTATCCATGATTTCTACTTCATCTTTACTCCTATTTATTCATAGATTTATCTAAATTTACCTATATTTTATCAATATTCATTTTTCCATATTTTTATCACGATTTATTGATATTTATCATGATTTATTCCTATTTTACTCATCTACTTATTAATAATATTTTAATATTTTTTATTTTTATATTCTACTCACGATATTTTCATTCATCTTAATTTTTATCCCCCATTTTTTTATATTCTTTAATTTTTAATATCCTTGCTTAAATTTGGATCCATGTTATTGCCTAAATTTGAGTTAATGTCCTTACTTTATTTGGGATTAATGAGATTTATTTACACGCTTAAATTTGAACCGACAATATTTTTTATGCTATAGTATACACCCTTTTTTCTTACACAACACAAACATCATTTATAAATAAATTAGATTTTATTATCATGCTTCATTTTGGATCAATTATACCCTAATTACCATGGTTTATTTGAGGCTAATTACACTCTACTCGACAATTTAAGTATACTATAACCTATCATTTGCTAATACTATTGCCCAGAATTTGAAGACATTTGAATTTAGACAGTTTTATACATAATAATTCGCAAATTTTACAAAATTGAAATTAATCTCATTCAATAACACACTATTATAAATATATCATATAAGGGAATAATGATTTTATTGGCCAGAATCTTTATTAAATTTAAAGGGGAACGATTCCTATTCTACAACCGACTATACTACCTACTGGGTGTTCATAAGGGAATTATAATTAACTCATTTTAAGGAATAATTAAGATTGAATTTAAAAATAAGAGTTGTCAACTTTTAATATAAAATTATCAAATTTTTATGAAATAATAACAATCACAAACATGACAATTTTTAAATCTGACATTTATTCATCATGAAAAATTGTTTATCTGGAATTAGTTATAAAGACACTCTATGCTTTAGATATTAATCAATCTTTTACACGTTTAGAATTCATACCAGCTATCTAGGCATTTAGCTTCAATTTACCTTCAGGGGTCTAATGTTCTTTACACTCTATAATAGAAACCCCTTTAACCCAATCTTGAAAATCTAGCCGTTTGGTACCATGAAGAGAATATTTACTAAAAAATTTAGCCTAATCTATAGCTCCTGCGATATTAGCACACTGTAGCGAACATTCTTCCTTTTTAGTATAAATTCGACCAGTCTGCAATACACTCTGAATACGTTCCAATATTTTCGAATCTCTTTGATTTTGACTAATATTAAAAATAGTTTTATAACCTGGGCTATTATGACTAACATAATGAGACTAACCAAAATGACCGTCCGCATTAACAAAACCTGCAATCCAATGAGAATTAAGTAGGTCCTAGCTTGGTACAAATTCTGGTTTAGCAAGAGGTTTGACATCAGGAAAGGCAGCTGCCTAGGCAGAACTAAGCCCTTTGGGGGATATTCCTCTCTAAGCAACCACTTGCTCATAATCAGATTGAGTTTTTTTTTCTTTCTACATAATATCCTAAACTTTGCACCAAGCATCAAAATAAATAAGTTTAGAAGTTTGCTACGGATAATCCTTAAAATGATTACGAATTATTGTCTAATCATTACGATCTTCGACCTAGTATTTCTAAAGACTACCTTTCGTACGAGGATCATTTTGGATCGTAATTTTTCCTACTCCAAAATAAATAATGAGTTGTTGAAACAATTCCCGATTAGCTTTAGTATTATCTGCTACGATGGCAAAAGAAACGGCCATTTGATAACGACTTTTATTTTTATAAACTCTAAACATGAAAGAACCATCCCCATCAGTGTAACCTGTCACCCACCATGGGTTAAGATTATCATCGGCATTAGAACTAAATTTATGAAAAGTTTGAATCTAAATATTGTTGGAATTTTTGGCACTAAATCTAAAATTGTTAATAAATCCTTTTTTTATGAGCGAATAGACCCCTACTCCTACCTAGAACATATGATGACTCCACACGATAAACCCTAGCAAACCGATCGACAACATTGCGTAACTTGCGTCGTTAGTTATTTATTCCTACAATATTTACAATTATGGTAATTTATGTAAAAGGGGTGATAATTAAAAAATTGGGAATAAAATAAAAGTAATTAAATATTAATACAGATGGTAAAACAAATGTATGTAGTAAAAATTAAACTAGTTCTAAAAACCTGGTCCATGAAATAGATTCGAGCAGGTATATCAAATCAAGGTTAGTTGATTTATTGGATAGATTTAAGTTAATACATAATATTCTAATCTAGCTAGAACTAATAATTTATATAATTCTAATTCTGTCAGCTCAACCAAATTTAAATCTACCATATTTAAATGTAATCTAATCAACTAAAAGGTAATTAACCAAAAATGTGATCAATTCTACCTAATTCTATCAAATGAATCAATTATATAAAAATGAATCAAATCTATGGAATAAATCTAAATCAATCAAATAAATATCAATTACCTAGTCTAGTTAATCTCATTTTATCTAGTTAATCTTATTAAAGTTAATACCTAAATTACCTAATTTAAATAATATCTAACCAACCCTAAATTTTTCTTATAAAAGGAATCTAAGAAAAATTAATTAAATAAGGTTACCTAATTTAAATATAATAGAGGTGTATTATTAAATATAAAATAACCTTATAAAATATGATAAAGATCCTAAATTAGTATGTAATAAAGATACCAAATAAATATATTTAAAGGAAAGATACCTAATAAATATAATTAAAGGTAAGGAACCGAATTTAAATATAATTAAACCTATTTAACTAAATAACTAAAGGAATCTAATTTAAGTATAAATCAAATATAATAAATCAAATCTATGATTTTACCAATCAGATAAATCAAATATAATAAATCTATTTTACCAACCAAATAATTTACCAACTTATTCTACCTAATTTTATCGATCAACTTGATTAACTTATATAAATATAATTTAATCAATTTAAATATAATCAATTAAATATAATCAACTAATTAAATCGAAATATAATCTAATTAACTAATATAATTTAATCAATTTTATAATCTAATTAACTAATCTAATTTAATCAATTTTATAATCTAATTAACCAAATTAATCAACTTAATCAATTTATAATATAAAAATCCATCTAATTTAAATCTTAATCTTAATCTAAATCTAAGTATAAATCTAAATATAATTTAATCTACTTATTAGTAAACTTATTAACTAACTTATTTGCCAACTTGTTAATCAATTCTATCCATTAAATTTACCAACCAAATTTATCTACCTAATCTATCAATTTTATCTACCAATTTTATTTAATTAACCAACCTAATTAAAATCGACCTAATCCTGTAAAAGTATGTAATCAAATTATGTAAAAGAAGTTATCAAGTTATGTAAAACAAAATTTAATGTAAAATAAAACTATCAAATTTATATAGATTGACTATCAAATTTATATAGATCAATTATAAAATTCATATAAAAGCAAGTAATCGAATTTATATAAAGCAAATAATCGAATTTTCCTAGTTCTAAAAAGTCTGGTTATAAAAATGGTAGTTAAATAAAATCGATAGTTATAAAAAGGATGGTTCAATCAAATCGATAGTTCTGTAAATCAATCAGTAAATAGATAGTTCTGGAAATAAATCATAAAATAAATAGTTCTGTAAATCAATAGTTTGGTTAATAAATAGTTTTATTAATAAAGCGACCTTATATCAAATATACTGAGTACTATCAAATATTGCTGGTTGTATCAAATATAGTTAGTTGTATCTAATATAGTTCTATCAAATCCTTAAAATGATCACGAATTATTTTATAACCATTACGATCTTCTATCAAATATATTTATATCATATTTATTTCTATCAAATATGAGTAGTTCTGTCAAATACATAGTTATATAAAATATTGCGAGTTATATAAAATAAATAGTAATATGAAATATATCTATTTATGTAATATATGGAAATATAAAATATATCTAGTTATGTAAATATATGTTAAAATATATGTAAAAATATATGTTAAATATATGTTAAAATATATAGTAAAATAAGTTTAACTCAACTCAATTAAATAAAATGGGCTTAATTCCATAATATAATATATTAAGTTAGATAAAATATACTTAATTCCATCAAATTAATTTAGCTCGATCAAATATAGTTAGTTATATAAATATGCAAGTTCGATCAAATATACTTAGTTTAATAAATAAATTAGTTTCATAATATGTATGTTTCATAAAATCTGGCGAGTTTAATCCAATATACTTGTTTAATCAAATCTCCTTAATTTTGTAAAATTGACTCAACTTTAATAAGATCGACTTTATTTAGGACAAATTTTTAAATATTTAGAATCTAAATATTATATAATTTAGAAATTGATAATCAAAATAAAATATAATTTAGAAATTGATAACCAAAAATTCTATATTCTTGATAAATTAATAGCCAAAACTAAGCCTGGTTTATAAATTAATTACCAATAATTCTGTATTATTTATAAATTGATAAATTAATGGCCAAAACTCGATCGGGTTTATAAATTAATAGCCAAAACTCGATCGGGTTTATAAATTAATAGCCAAAACTCGACCGGGTTTATAAATTAATAGCCAAAATTTTCCCTTAGAATCTATATTTAAACCTTAGAATCTATATTTAAACCTTATTTAGAATCAAAACTCTACCTCATACCTTTAAATTATATTATATTAAACCACAAAACATCTACCTCGTACTTCAAAATTATATTTACCACCAAAATTAGATATTATACCTTAAAACTCCGCCTTATACCTGAATATTTGTATTATACCTTAAATTATGTATTATACCCTAAATTATACCTTAAATTATGTATTATACCCTAAATTATATTATATTAAACCACCCTATTTATATTTTAACACCTAATAATATTAGCTCGTACCTCCAATAGATCTGATGATGATTTAAAACAATTAAAGCGAAAATAAAAGTTTAGCAAGAATGTAGAATAGTTAATTAGGTTCAACGATTCTGTTATAAATTAGGATCAGCTATTCTATAATAAGTTATGATCAACAAGACTGCTATAAATTATTATCGTAGATATTGTACTAAATTATACCTGATATTGTACTAAATTATACCTGATATACCCCGTACTTAATTATAATCAATCACCCTGTACGAAATTTGGATCAACTACTAAATTTACTTACCTTGCGAATTTATTATCAACTACTAAATTTACGAACCTTGTGAATAAAACTATTTTCGATTGTACTCAATTTATGAACCCAATTAAATTATTACTTACCTGATTCTATAATCCAATAAAACTATTACCAACTGCGTTAGATTTACGAACCTAGTTAATAAAAGGGTTATCTTTAGTCATAAACCTACAAACCTCTAAATCCTGAAAGGGTTCTATTTATCGATGATCTAGACAATATTTCTCGAGGATATAATCAATATTTATCGCAGATCTAGACAAGATCTCTAAATGATAGAATATAAACCGATGATAAAATATTTTCCTGGATGAATATAATATTTTCCTGGATGGAATATAAATCAAGGATAACCAATAAATAAAAGTTAGAATATAAATCTAAGATAATATAAATGATAGAAATAATATAAATTTATGATCGAAAGAATGTAGATCTATGGTATAAATAAAGGATGTAGATCTATGGTATAAATAAAGGATGTAGATCTATGGTATAAATAAAGGATGTAAATTTAAGGTATAGCTAATACCTAAGATATAAATGATATATATGATAGAGATAATATCAATGGTTGACAATATTTAGTATAACTCACAACAAGTTATTTTATAAATATTTAATACTATAAATTTAGGTAAATATTTCGTACGACGAGGAATTTGAATAAATTCCTTTATTTAACAGGTTTTAAGTAAATCTCTTTAGCTGGTTTAGAATCAATTAATTAACTTTAAACCATATATCATCTTTAGATTCAACCTATTCATTTAGCTGTTTAGGAGATATTCTTCTATTCTAGATAGCATAAATGTGAATAATAGATTTAAACCAAATGTTCTATTTTACAATTCCACCCAATCTTGATAAAAGGCTCTATTTTACAATTCTACCAAATATTTATCAAATACTCTAATTATAATTCTACCCAATCTTGATAAAAAGTCATAATTAGCAATTAAACAATCTTGGTAAAAGGTCCTTTTTGATTAAGAATTTAAACTCTATTTCTAAAATGTTATATTTTATGAACGATTAAAAATCCTATTTTTCTAAGAATCGCTCGACCTATTTTGAGTGAATTAAAAGAGTATTTAATATAGGATGAGATGGTATTATTTTATAGGGTTTTATATATTAGATGGTTTTATATATTAGATGATTTTATATAAAAGGTATTAAATAAAGGAATTTAATAAAAGTGCTATAATATTAAATAAATATTATGATAATAAATATTATATTAAATAGAATCTTATGATATTTTATAGAAGGTCAATTGGTATATAAATAGAAGGATATAAATAATAGGATATTAAATAATAGCTAGTATAAGAAGATTCAATAATAGCTAGCACTATGGTATAAAATGATAACTGGTATAATGAGATGAGATGAGATTCAATGATAGCAGATAAAATATTAAATGATAGCAGATATTACGAGATTCAAAGATCGTATAAATTAAGATATTAAATGATAGCAAATATTAGGAAATAATATGATAATGGATGGTATTACTAAATTTTAAAAATGATAAAATTCTATTTATTGTGGTATAAATATTAATTCAATATGGTTTAATAATATTAATAAATATGGTTAAATGATATTAGAATATGGGTTTATGATATTAGAATATGGATTAAGGATATTTCTGTGCATAAAGGGTATTTATTTGCGCAAAGTATATTAATTACGGTTAATAATTTATAAAAGAGGGGACATTAATTAAGATAGGAGATATTTATTAAATGTGCTATAAATAAAATGTGGGATATTTATAATAATCTGGTATAATAAAATTTATTGGATCCTTAATTACATAAACTTTATAAGAACATTTGGGACTAACGATCATCTTTATAGTAAAAATAATTTATGGCAGAAATAGGGTTTGATGATCTAAATTAATATAAATCAATATGGATAGTTTCGATAAAATAAATTAGTATAAATCAATATTGATGGCATAAATAAGCCTAAATCAATACTACTAACCTAAATTAAATATTAATAGATCGCATAAATAAAGATATAGATCGCATAAATTAATATTGATTATCTAAATATAAAGAGGTATTGATCTAAATATTAATATTTATAGTATAAATAAATATAGATGATCTAAAAATAAATGATAGATAGCTAATTAGTATTTATCACACAAATATTTCTAGCATAAATATGAATAGATGGTAGAAATTTGCATAATAAGTATTTATAGTAGAAATTAGTATAGAAAATATAAATAATTTAGATGCGAACGATAGTATTTATAGTACAAATGATTTAGGGGTTAAGGATAGTTTATAGTATAAATGATCATATCTCGCTCCACCTCAATTATTAAGTTCCCATAATTAAATGATACCACAATTAAATGATCTTACAATAAATATATACCACAATTTTAATCTAACAATTTAAATTATCACTCAATAAATAGATTCTACTCTTTGATCGCTATTTTTATGAAAGCATAATTTTTATAACATAATTTTAATAACATAATTTTTATGATCTAGCAATTTAATAGCACCTATTATTTAATAGCTCCCGTTATTTAATAGATTTTACTATTTTATATATCCTTATAAAGATCCTATTATTCATAATAAATTGGCCCCCTTATTATAAATTGATCCAACTATTTAATAGCCCCCATTATTTAATAGATCCTACCATTTGATATACCCAACTATAGGATAAACTACTATTTAATAGAGCCTACAATTAAATATAAAAACCCTACAATTAAAAGATGGTCTTTTATAAAGTATTTCTGTATATTTTATATCTTTTTATATATTTATAATCTATCAAAATCCTTTCACATATTTTTAAGGTAGCAAAATACCTGAATATCTTTATAATATAGCAAAATCCCTAAATAGACTTTAATTCTAAGTATACTATCACGCTAGATATAAGATACGATCAAACGTGCAATATTTTTGGCCTCAATGAGTTATATTATTCAATCAGGGTCAAGATTAATATAAATGATGTGAGGAATATAAATATAAACTAGGTGGAAGCAAGATAGATATTTATAACTATATGAAGATAAATATTTATGATAAAGTATGCTAGATAAATATTAACTAAGTATGCTAGATAAATATTAACTAAGTATGCTAGATTAGCATAAAGATAAATATAAACGAGGTATGAGATCTAGATAAAGATAAACATTAACTAGATTTAATATTAGTCTTAATTAGATATAAGATTAGTCTTAATTGGGTACAAGATATCAACTAAGGATTAAATCTCAGGTATAAAATATTAAGTATAAATTATTAACTAGGTATCAGATATTAATTAGATTAAAATATAAACTAGGTGAAATTAGTATAAATTAAGAATGAGATTTAAGATTAGTATTTAGATTTAAGATCTAGATTTAGATTTAAGATCAAGAATTTAGGTTTAAATCAAGATTAGGACAGAACATAGAAGGAAATTAACAAACTAATTGGAAATATTCTAGCACTAATTATATAACTAGCTATAAATATTCTAGCACTAATTATATAACTAGCTATAAATATAATTAGTTAAGCACCAATTATATTATTTATATTTTATAACTTATTAAAAGTCTAACTCCTATTATAGAATTTATGGTATAATTTAAAGTCTAGTTCCAATTATATAATTAAAGTAGAAATAGTTTGGTTCCAATTATAGAATTAACAAATTGGTTAAAAAGTTTATTAAATTTATTAAATTTATTAAATTTAGGACTCTAACTTAAAGGCTTATCAATTAAGTTCGATTGATCTAAGATCTAGATAAATATCAATTTATTTAATTCGATTTATTAAGTAAAGCTCGATAAGAATAAATCAGATATTTATTGAGTTAGATAAGAATTAATTAGATATTAATCAATTAAATATATAAAATAAAATCAAAAGTAAATAATATTTAATCTATGCCTCCTTTCACGTGGAGTCTCTGAGGCACCTATTACTAAGGAACCAATAGCTTAGGTACTAGTGGGAGTAACCTATTGAAGTGATCTATATGGATAACCAATAGTAATAACCAAGGGGTGTATCCAACAAGAGTTTACTTTCAAAGTTACCTATAAAGCCACCAATTGCTAAGGAACCTATAATTTAGTTACCTACTGATTACCCGATCTTAAATAAAATTCCCCTAGTTTATTAATTATACAAGTTCATAAATTTAATTATCCAAACTTCTAAATTGTGGAGCTGATAAATTATTTGTTGATAAATAATTTGAGCGGATAAATTAATTGGAGATCTTTTTAAATTACAATAAATTATAAATCATTAATTACGATCAATTTCAGCTAATTAAGATTCATTACGATCAATTTGTATTAATTACGATCAGTTATTAATTACAATCCATTAATTACTATCAATTATTAATTTTATCTTATCTTATAAATTACTAACTCAAATATTTTTAATTCATATCAACCAAGGGTGTTTTAAATAAGTTCAAAGGGTGTTCCAGTATATAGTGAAATTTAAATATGACTTACGCAAATCATACCAATAGAACCAAAAATAGGTTTAATTACGAAACGAGAAATAACATGAGAAATGATACCAAAAGCAGGCAGGATCTAAATATATACCTCAGGATGCGACAGGCTTAAGCCTGGTGGACTATTTCTTTAACTAAATAGAGATCAATTGATTGTTCTAAATTATAAATAATTAATTGAGAGTAATCAATAAATAGCTCTAAATACCTGATTAGAAATGAAATAAAAGCAAAGATGGTGAGCAGGATCTTGTGGGTAAGAAAATATCTTAAAGATAATAAAATATATTCAAATAAGATAAATATCTACGAATCTCTATTAATTCCTCCATATTTATTCTACTACATTAATTATCCTATATTTACCCAACTATATTTATTATACTATATTTATTATACTATATTTACCCAACTATATTTATTATACTATATTAAGATCCTAATTTTATATGAGAAATATATTAATTATCCTTATTTAAAATAGATCCTATATAAACACGGGTTATAAAATATTTGGTAATTCTAAATAAATACGTGCATAATAAGATCTAAAGATCATAAATACATGCAGAAAAAAGATCTAAAGATCCTAGATAAATGCATGCCAAATACCAATATAATAGATTAGACACCAATATATCTTAATCTTAATAATAGTGGGCTAGACTATATCCATAATAATTATTTAAATATAAATGAACTATACTCATAATGATAATTTAAGGGTACATAGATTAGATTCTACCTATAATTAAAGGGTTCTAATATTAGGACATTCCTAATTTTATTTAAGAGATCGTGCACTTATACCTTATTTAACCATTTATGCATACATAATTTATACATTGATCTTTTATACATGGATTGCTTGAACATATATGACTTTAACATATATGACTTTAACATATATGACTTTAACATAGATTATTTACACATTCATAACTTAAGGGATCATAGATTTAGATATTTATAAGTTATTTATACTAAGTAGTATATATATTAGGTATAATGATTAAATACGATCGTACTATTATCTATATTAAGACGAATACTACAATCTATACAACTAATACGATTAAAATATATATTTATGCGATCTATTCAACTAATACGATCTAAACGATTTGATTTATACGACCCTTATCAGGATTGAAACTTACTCCTAAGATATCTAGTATATCATCTTATATATCAAGTATCTGGTATATCATCTGGTATATCAAGTTAATATATCTTATCAAATCTAGAATATAAAGTATATAGAAACAAAGAATTTTGCCTCTATCATAAATTAATCGTCCTCACTTAGATTTTAAATAAGCTTGATAATCGCACTATCTAGACTAGCCTCTTTTAATAGGCTAGGTAATCGTACCATCTTTACCTATTTTAGGAGGTGATCGTACTATCCTGGTAAACCTATTATAAATCTAATTGTTGTCACATAAGACGATCTATAACAAGAGTTTTTCTAATCAAGATAAAATAAGTAATATAAATATCATCTAAGTTTATAATCAGATGGCTAGTATTTAGTATAGTAAAGTATAATCAAGTATAGTTAATGTCAAGTATAATCAAGGATAGCTAGTATATAGGAATATAAATAAATAATCGATATTATCAGCATTATAATGTATTAGATATAATCCGTATTATAATGTATAAGCTAAAGTAATCTTTATAATCGACTAATCCTATTCGTATAACACCCTATTTGTTAGTTAATCCATTTATAAGATAATTACGAGTCTAATTTGACTTTATTTATTTATAACAAGTCTAATTTATGGGTAGCAAGTATTTATTTATTACAAGTATAACTAGCTCTTATTAATTTGGTAGAAATTGATCTTAATTTAGGGAAAGTATAATTAAGGCCAATTAATAAATTGTGAACAGAACCTTATTAATAAATTGCGAGTATAACTGGACCTTATTTCTAACAGGTTAAATTATACCTATTGAAGGTAAATATCGCAATAAGCTAGAGAACTTAGTATTATATATTACAATGAACTAGAGAACCTAGTATTATATATTACAATGAACTAGAGAACTTAGTATTATATCACTTACTTAGTATTATATCACTTATTTTAATAATACTACTTTATATAATAATGAGAACCAGCTTTATAATTAGAACCAACTAGTATAATAGAAAAATCCTATCAAATATAATATAGTAATTTCCAAATAAGTTCGCAAGATCAAAAGTCTACTCAAAAAAAAGCTTTAATTCGTACCTCTAATAGGTTAGAATTCACACGTATAGTCTCTGGGGTTCCTACTAGACTACTTTTGTGTCGTTGGTTACCCGCTAGTTGTGTTTCGCCGACAAACCATAGGCCTCCATTCCGATTATTACTTGTACGGGTCCCCTAGAAAGGATTCCACTTACATTACAAGTACTCATGGATATCAAACAATTCCAGCTTATAGTGTGATAAATAGAGAAGCCTTTAGCCTCTCCCGGCCATTCTTGAAGACGACCAAAGAACCCAACAACCTGAACGACAGTTAATCCTATCGTTCCCTGTAATCTATTAACTATTTTATCCCGAGTCTATGTCACTTACTCTTTCAAAAATAATTATGAAAAACCAATTCAAAGTTTCTCAGATCCTTGTGCAAACCAAATACTAGATTTTTAGGCCCCCTGGGGGACCGACCCGTCAAGGTCATGAAGTTACCCTCGACTATTAGTATTAATTGGCTTGAGGTTGTCCGACTATACATTAAGCAGAAACATACAGTTTCCACCCACCTCTGACCTAGTCTGTAGCAAACAGGCTATATAATCATACCTTATTTGATGGTCTTAAACAAATTTGAACCTTCGGGGTATCAAATTTAAAGTTCTTAACCGTTAACAGAAGTGTTGCCCAAGGACACCTATTATAGGAGTCCTCTAGATCCTATGTCTAGGACCTAAGAGTGTATACTCTGGACTAGGATAAGTAAGACACTAAATTTAGCAATATATATATTGCAGGTAGTAAGTCTTTCAATATAATGGATTTACTTTTATAACCATTATACCTATTCTTATAGTCAACGGCCTATAGCCCATCTCTATTAAGATACTTTCCTTTGTTTCAGATTTGCAATAATCTAGATTTCCTAATATAAAAGGGATTAATAGCAGCTGCTTCTTTGCGCATTATATCATGCAATGCGCTATTCAAATGTTCTTTATTAGCAATACGAGAATTTAGAGATTTAAATTTGATATAACTATCTTTTTTAATACCAAGAAAATTATCAATATTTTTATCAAAATAGCTATAAATTTTATTTACATTGGTCTAACCAGAAATAATAAATTCATAAACACCTTTTTTGGAATGACAACTTATTATTCCTACACCAAACAATTGAGCCAATTTAGTAAATACTGGAAGTACCTCTTTCCCTTTTTGACTAAGCATAAATCGGGTTCTAAAAGCATTACTATTCCCCAAAAAAGAAATAGTAAAACAACCTTCAGCTTCAGTAAATCCAAGCAACCAACAAGTCTCCAAAGAAATATGAACTTTATTGGAAAGATATGTAATTGGTATCTAATTATTTTTAACCTATTTAATATTCAAAGCAGTCTAAAAATGTTTAAACTGAGTTCTACGATCATCCAATAGCTAATTACCATTAAATAGATAAACCAAAATAGCCAAATCATCACGAGCTTCAACTATATATCTCCAAACTCGTGGTCCTTGTTTAATTACACGACCAAATCCCTATGTATTAGCAATTTTATTCAATATCTCCATATTATCTTTTCCTTGAATCTAAATAAAACTACAATCTCCTCGATGATTAACTATAAAAGATCCATCACCTTCTGTAAAACCTATAAGCCATTCTAGAAATTCTTTACTAGGAGCTTTTCTTCCATAACGAACTTCATAATGTTCGATAAATAGATAAAAATTGAAAGAAGTCCGTGGCGAAGCCGGAAGAGCTACACTCGAATACAATACAAAACCTATTATTGCAATTAGCTAAAACTAGTGTTGATATAGAATAGGATCTCCACCACTTGCTGCATCATAGAAACCAGTATTTAGATTTCTATCAGTCAGAAGCATAGTTAGAGCACCTGCCTAAACTGGCTAAGATAGAAGTAGTAGCCAAGCAGTTATAAATATACTCCAAACAAATAGAGGCATAGCAGACATAGTCATTCCAGGAGCTCTCATATTAAAAGTTGTAGAGATCTAATTAATTGCTCCCTAAAGACTAGAAACACCAGCTATATGCAAACTTAGGATCGACTAATCGACAGAGGATCCCATTTGGTATGCAGAATCGCTCAGGGGTGGATATCAATAATGTTGGTTAATATAAGAAATGCTCATTCTCCCTGCGCTCGTGCCGGGCGGGCCCATTATAGCGCCTTTCACCTGAGAAGCAGCTCCAGGGTGGGGGGAAATATATAATTCTTTGTTTAACACGCAGAAACTTACGCTTCTGTTCGGACTATTCCTTACAAGAAATTTGTACTAAAGTTATCTAATGAAGTGGGGGGAGCTCCGCTCTTAAAGAGCTCCATAAATTTGGGGATTATACGTATATGTTCGAATTTACCTGACAATAAAGGAGAGGGGTCCCCTCTGCTCGGGCCCACTCCTAATTAGGACTTTATCTTATTTAATCAGGGGGCCCAGGCCATCCTCTTTAGGAGGTTTTACGCACTCTACGTAGCAAATCTCTAGCTTTCATAAGTCTCTTCCCTTTAAAATTCAGAGATCTTTTCCATATAGCAAAAATAAGAGATTGTCTACCTCTCTAATGCCCATCAAAGAATTGGATAGCATCTTTAATGACAGACTAACTAGTAGAGTCCCATTGATAAAAGGTCATTCTATCTTTTACTTTAGCTTTCGAACTAAAGATCAATCTTATAGCTTCCTAAATTTCACGATCTTCTTTTTGAGACTAACCGAGACCATGTTGTAGTCTATTATTACCTTTATCTACTATGTAAAAACTTCCTTCAGCTTCCCAAAAACCTATAAGCCAATTACGATTAATTTGATTCTAAATGGCATTCGGCCCCATAGAAGCTACAATTGCATTATTAGAAGCGACAATTGCATTATTAGAAGCTACAATGGCAGTATTAGAAGCATAGCTTGTACTTGTAGAATTAGAGGCAGAGCTAGGGCCCACACCCCAAAAAGGAGATCTAAAATTATTAGGACATCCTTTATTCTATTTAGCATAGAGGTATTCCATTTTATAATCACGGTCTTCTTTATTCTGATCACAGCTGCACTAGACATAATATGCTTCTTTTACAAGCTCATAGTCGTAATATTTGACGGATCGCAAAGGAATACTATCAAATATAGGAAATATAACATCTCTCATTTGATCTCTATCTCGAACTATATAAGACCAGTTTCCATCTATTGTTTGGGTTACGTGACCTATGCCCTAATGAGTTTTAATATAATAAAGAAGTTGTCCATTTATTTTATTTTGACTGATTTTATAGACCTAGTTCCATTTGATACTGGAACCCGATTTTTGACGATCTATAGTAAAAGTTCCTTCTCCATCAGTAAATCCTACTAGCCAAAATTTAAAGGATACTCTATCCACGCCCTCTAGGCCAACGACGGGATTGGGAGCGGAGCTCGAGGCCGACGATTTAAAATTTCTTGTTCTGACATTAGAAGGATCTAGGATCCCTCCGGGATCAATACCCAGTCTCTGAAGGATCTTATTGGGACCCTGGCAAATCAAGCTAGAATAAACGTTTTTACTTGGAAGATTCTTTGGGCCCAAACAATTAAGTAGATACAAAATTGCTTCATTATCACTGGACCCCCTAGTAGTCTATTCCTGAAAAAGCTCTTCTTCGCATCGAGTCAGATTTATTAGACCGCATATTTCTACGGTCCATCCTACAGCTGCACCTCCTGCAAACTAACCAGTAGTTAGCTACAAAAAGGATGGAGGTAGCTACCAAAAACTGATATTATTAAGACGAGGAAAGGCCATCAATAATGTTAGAAGGCTCCTCAAGGAGCTTTCCCCACCCCCGTAGGGGTGGCAGCATATCGCTATGTTGATCAGACTATTTCATTACTACGAAGATCTGGGATCTTTCTAATAGTAAAGGGCGTTATATCAACAAGGCCAAAGGCACTTATTAATTAGTCTTTGAACGTTTATAAACCAAAATGTGGAGAATGATCCCCTTTTATAATAAGCCCCAATAGGCTATAGTTGAGTTACCTAAGAAAGACAAAGTTACCTAGCCCAAATGGTTTATACTTCGCTGCAGATTGTCCAAACGTAGTCGAGATATTCCTGCAATTAACCCTTTTTCCTTAGATATCGATTCGTCTAAGGGACATGGTAAATAGAATTAAGGCATAAAAAGATTTCAAATGAGACCAATCATTCAGAATATGATTACGAGATTTGTTCATAGAGTTTTTCAATTCTGTAATAATTGGGCCATAAACAGTATAATAATTTGGTGTATTTTTATGTGTCAAGATGATTTCATATGCTTTAGACCAAACCTAAAAATTAAAATATTTGGTCGTGAACTAAGGGAATACAGTCAGATAATTTTTTAGTTTAGTTTAACCTATTTGTTAGAACTATCAGATTCAATAATCGAGTATTTAGAGTCATGATGAGAACTCTCTCTAAAACGAAGACCGAATTCAAGACAAATTGCTTTCTAAACAGGTTCATATGGAAGATCATTTAGGTCCCCAACAAATTGACGTTGTTCCAGGCGAAACCTAGGATTAATCTGTTTTTTTTAGTTTTAAGATCTACTCGTAGATCAAAAGAACCATCAGCATCAATAAACCCAGAAAGCCAAGCATTACTATAAAAGATTCAGTACTACGACCTTTATAAGTTATACTAGAGCCTTGACTATTATAATTCATCCAGTTAAGAAGATCTATAAATTTGGAATCTTTGGGAGTGCGAAGTTTCCCATTTAGAAGGGTAACGAGGATTTTAAGAGTCTGGCGATTGCTAATTGTTAGAACATAACTCTGTTCTTTAACCTTATGTCTAATATAGCCACCCAGAATAGTATGCAATTTATCCACCTATGGTTTTTCATGAACAGAGAATGTGATGCAAAAATGGGGGGAATACTATTTTCCTCCTGGACTATATTTAGTTATAGGTCTCCATACATGCCCATCTCCTTCCCACAAACCTGCCAAATAATAATCAAAACTAGAAGTAAATTGATCTTCACTTATAGGATCAGAGTAAATAGGTTCAATAAAATCCTCATCCTCGTTCTCGCTCAAAGATCCAGCATCCTAACCCAACGAAGTCGTCTATACATCAAACTAAAACATAAATATGGCCCGGAACCCGAAGGGGTTACGGGCAATAATCTCATCAGATTTATCACTTGCCGAAGAAATCTATTTATTAAACATATCTGGTGCACCAATCATAACTGGCTAAAGCCAATTCAAATTTATCCAATATTTTCATATTGGTTTGGACTATATCTTCATCCTTTTATAGGAATAAGGCCTATATAAAACCCTAACCCTATATATTTATCATGATTTCTATTGATAAGGATGTATTACTTATACATCTATAAAAGATGGCAATTATCGTGCGTCTCTGAGGATCCTACTAAAAAGAAGCTATTAAAAGGAAGCTAACTTGTTTGGTTTCCTGCGGATTGTCCATTGTACATGGTTATTTTTGTTATATTATAAACTAAGAGTTTCTAGCTATTTATTATATAAATTGAGTCTATAACAACTTATAAACTGAGTCTATAACAACTTATAAACTGAGTTTATAGCATATTTTATTATAAACTGAGAGTTATTAGCAAATTCAGTTAAAAACGAAGAGTCTTGTTGTTACTTTTATGAAATTTGTTAGAAAGCTAGTTCTTCTTACTTTAAGATTATAAATAACCCTTTAGGATGTTCCCGACATACAGTAATATTTTTAAAAGACTAATTTCTTAGTCTGGAGCCAATTGGAATTATCGCATGGTTTATTTTAGATTAAATTTGTATGAGTCTGTTTATTATTCTATTATAAATAATAGCAATTATAAATAAGAGCTAATATAAGAGCTAGTAGAAATAAATTATAAATTCGTAACCAGTAAAAATTTAGATCCTTTAGAATATAATTACGATAGGGTATGTGTTAAGTTCTATCTTGTATTATCTACAATTTGACACCAATCTAGATAACTTTGGTATTAAAATTGTACAATAAATACTAACTGCGATAATCACAATAACCACAAACCCCATATATTAATAATAAGTCTAGATCTAAGATCAGCTATATACATGAACATCCTAATTATGGACTATAACGAAATAAAAATATCCTCTGAGCGATAATGAACTAAATTAATATCTTGATCATGAGTTATAATAAATATTCTGAGCTATATAAAATAAATTACCTAACTAGTCCCTAATTAAATGGGCTAAATTATCTAACTCGTACCTAATTAATTGGCACTCTATTATAATCTAACCAGTACCTAATTAATAGGTACTCTATTATAATCTAACCAAGACCTAATAAAGGAGGCTATTAAAATTACTAGGATCAAATTAGGCTATTAAATCACGAGGATATTAAAATCACTCTAATCAAATAAATTGTAAATATTACGTAGTTTTAATTTATTATGTAGTTTAGTTTTATGTAGTTTATTTTTATATTAACTTTTTTAAATATAACCAAATATATTTGGTTTATAAAAAGAATTTATATATAAATATAATATAATATAATATCGATCGTTCGATCGTATATAAAATTACCATCTATCTCTGTCTCTATCAACCTTGTTATCTAGCTATCTAATAAATTTACATTAACCTAGTAGTATTTCAAGAGATATAGTACATTTATAGAGTTACCTATTTAGTACTTTTCATAACCCTATGGTATACTAAAATTAAATGAGAACTAAATGATCGTACATTAATTTAGCAATTGGTACGAACTAACTTAATTGTGCATAAATTTAGTGATCGATCTCAACCTAATTTAGTAATTGATCTGAACCAACTATATATGCTCTCTAAGGGTTTATATTATTGAGCTCTTAATTCGAAAGGTTTTCAAGATGTATCCTCCATAGATAGGTTTAATTGCTTATTTAGTTTTAGATCTAATATATTAATCATAAAGAGAAATCAAGATATCGTTTAGAGATAAATATCGAAATTATATACATAAATTAAGATTAATATCGAGATTGGTCTAAACCCAGGCATTTATATATAACTTGATCTAAGCATTTATATATAAATTGATCGAGATCTCCTTAAAACTTCATATTAACTTAGATCTCCTTAAAACTTCATATTAACCTAGATCTCCTTTCAACCTAATTTAGATTGAGATAAATCAATTTAGATAGATCTTATTGAGATAAATCAATTTAGATAGATCTTATTGAGACAGATTATTTAGATTTATATATAATTTAAGATAATCATTTAAAACGATCGCAGATTGATGACAATAATTGATTAATAACTTTATTATTTATAGATGATTAAGAACGATCTTATTTATAAATAGTTTTTAGGACAATGATGGATATCACTTATTTAGATGGTTCTAATTCTAATTCTAATTCTAATTCTAATTCTAATTCTAATTAGATAACTATCACTAATTGATGAATATCACTCAGATTTATAACTCACGATCACAGATTTATAACAATTTAATTAAGTTATTAACTAATATTAATTGTAGATCTCTTAAATATAAATTAGGGACCAATTAAATATAAATTATTAAATTATTTAATTAAGATTGGAATCAATAAATATTTAGATTTATCTTCTTAAAATAGCCCTCACCTAATTATTAACCATCCTACTATAATCTTCTTATTGTTCTAATATTAAGTAGTTGAACACATTTTGTTAAATTTAATCTAGGCATCTAAGATGCATCATACCATTTGTTTCCTCTTAGCAAAACCACCAAGCATAGCAGGCATAACCATAAAAAATAGTAGGATCAGTCAAACTGTCCTCTTAACCACAACGTGATAGTTTCCCATCATTGGGCTAGCCATCCAAAATATTAGTTCCGAAGGTCGGCAAATGGGTGGCTGGGTTAACCCGGTCGCCAGGTGACCCTGGCGGCCATCTGATTTGCCTTAACTTTTCTTGACTTTTCGATACAAGCTTTTTCTATTTAAACAAACCTTCCGGTGTCTAATGTTCTTTAGCTTCTATCATTTTTTGGCACTCACACCAAATTTTGAAGTTCTCCATTTTTTCTCCATGAAGTGTGTGTACAGTGAAAAAAGGTCTAATTTTAGATTGGAAGGTTTCAAAATTACTTACTTCCTAAGTATAACGATCTTCATGGTTTTTATATATAGAACCACATCCCAAAGTTTCTTTTATCTTTTCTAGAATAAATATATCTCGTTCATGTTGTGCTATATTAAATCTTAGCACGACTCTTTCTTTCTAAATCATATCATCTTGTTTTCTAAAGTTTACACCAAAATGCCCATCTGCCTCTACAAAACCAGAAATCCAATGAGGATTCAAAGGCAAATCACTATAAACAAAAGTAGGTTTAGTTGGCTAATTTAGGTTTTCTACCAGCTTCGCTAGTTTAGTAGACAAATTTTGGGGAAACATAGATTTTAGCTACTAAATTGCAGTCATTCCTTCTAGTTTAAAATGAGCATTAATTTTAATCTAATCCATAGTTTTACACCACAATTCGAAATAAAAACGTTTAGTAGTTTGTAGTGGATATTTTTCAAAATGTTCACGTACTTTTTCCAAACTTTTCTAACTAATCTATTGAAGACTAATGTAGCGTTTATGACTGTCTTGATTTACTTTGTTGGGTTCACCAAAATATTGCCCGATTGCGGAAAGCAGTGCGCGATTAGCGGGAGTCTCCTACACTGTTATTTTATAGACGAGCCCTATTTTATAACCTAGCTATCTTTTGTCACTTTTTACAAAACTTATTCCAAAATGTCCATCACCGTCTGTAAATCCCGTAATAAACCAAGGATCCGGAAAAGAAGACTGGCTAGGAATGTGTGGCATCAAGACCTAATTTCTTTCAAACTATTTTATAGTTTTACGTATAGATTTCAATTTAAATTTACGACTAAGGGTAAGAAAAAAAGATTGATTTAGGAGAAAAAGAAAGAAAGGGGACCTTGGATAAACGCCCTTTAGTGTAAAAGAGTTATATATATTTATGTAAAATTCGATAATTTTTTCCACTGGAGAATTTACTATATATTTACAACCAGTTGGTACAACTTTACCTAGGCTAGTTCTTTTTACAAGACCTTTATTTTTCTACCACTAAAGCCAATTCGGATATTTTGGACTGTTCCCCTTCACTAGATAATTATTTATCAGCAATCCTTTCAGATTGTGTTTATTACTATGGGAACTCCGTGCCCGCGAAGTACCTACGCAACCCTAGACTGGGCTAAAATACTTCTAAGCGGTTACATCTCTAATTCCCCTAATTAGTCCATACTGCAAAAGTGTGTAGCACTTTTGAGACAAGAAATGGCTGGGAGGCCTCTACCAGCCCCCCTTATTCAAATTCTTGTGCATATCTTTAGCTGCTTGCACTATAAAAGAACACAAAAGGTTCTGACCCTAGGTTATTAGGATATAATTAAAATTAATGATACTTTTAATTACTTTCCAAAACACACTCTATGTGTATTTTGTTATGTTACCTAGCTATCTCCACAATATTCTGCTTACGAAGATAGGACCACTAAACATCGATCTTAGTGTTTCAAGTTTGTTAACCTCAGCATGGATATGAATCCCTTTCTATACGTTAAAGGACAGTCTATTAAGTATAGGAAATTTTACATCTGCTCCCCCCTAAATCAAGTTCTTAGCTATGATTAGAGTGATGTATGGGATGACGCCAACAAAATAGTCA
Source organism: Entophlyctis luteolus (assembly GCA_027604725.1). Classification (NCBI taxonomy): domain Eukaryota; kingdom Fungi; phylum Chytridiomycota; class Chytridiomycetes; order Chytridiales; family Chytriomycetaceae; genus Entophlyctis; species Entophlyctis luteolus. Next base: position 7,998 of record JADHYT010000061.1, on the reverse strand, counting down.
GATTTTTTAGATTTTGCTTCCTAATGGGCGTCAGAGCACTTATTGCTCCAAAACTAATTACGGTTAATAGACACACTCATTACTAGTGCATGAGCAGTTATTACGACATTATATTGTTCGAAAGCACCTGCAAAGAATACGGTTCCTCCCGAAGATAGTTCTAGCCTAATCTAAAAAGACTAAGCACTTCCTATCAAACCTGCCTAAACACCAAAGATTATATACTAAGTACCTATATCTTTTGCGTTCGTACTCAACTACCAACGATTTATCACTCAATTTTGAGTTTCTTCTTACCTTGCTCTTTCAAGAGATTAAATATTTATGCCAGATGTGGTAGGATATCTAGGTTGGTATTTTAAATATAAATCTAAAATAAAAAGGATTCTAATTAGGATCACTTGTAGGGATATTGTAAATATAAGATTGAGATAGGAATATGAAAATCTAGGTATATATAGGTATCTACTATATAAAATATTAAGGATTAAACGAGATTGTTAGGGATATTATTTACCTAAGATTGATCGAGATTGTTAGGGATATTATTTACCTAAGATTGATTTATTAACCCGATATTGATCAGGATATGATTTATATTATATAATAGGTATATGACCTATTTAGATAGTATAATTGGTATATGATCTATTTAGATAGTATAATTGGTATATGATATATTTAGATTATATGTAGGATATTATATAAGATGATAGGAATATTATCTAATTAAGCTTGAGATAGGAATATGATTTACCTAAATTCTAAATCATAAATTTTATGATAATTAATTAAATATAATTGTAGATAAAATATGATAGTAAATAAATATGATAGTAAATAAATATGATGGTAGATAAAATATTGAACCTTTATTCAAATATGAAATTAGTAAAATAAGAATATTATTATAACAAGTAAGTTGATAAAGGAAATAGTAGGAAGATAAATAGTAAGTTATAAATGGTAGATAGTGAGTTATGATAGCTAATGGTTAGTTTATAATAGCTAATGGTTAGTTATGATCGATAGTTGGAAATATAGAATGATTAATAATTGTAGATGATTGGTAAATAAATGGAGGTTGGTAAGTAATTATTGATTTAATTATACTAATTATTTAAGAATTAATAATTATACTATTTAAGAATAAATCAAATATACTAATTAATGATACTGATTAATTATTGAAGTACAAGTAATTTATTAATAAATTTATTTATCCACGACTAAATTTAATCTAGTCATCGATCAATTATACTAATTAATCTAATAGAATTATCTATCAAATATGATAATTTATTTCATTTATCTAATTTCTCAATCATAATTAACCAAAGGGATCATTTTATCTAAAGAGCTCATTTAGATTAGATTGTTCATTTTACCTAAATTAAATCACACTAATTCCTGATATTAAATAGTTTGTATTAATTTATCCTATTAGATAGTTTATCTTAATTCTATATAGTTGATAGCTTATATTTGTATCTTTAATAATCTATATAAATCTAATATATCAAGAATATATTTATTTAGTATATTAGGATAATAGATCAATCTATAAGATTAGGAATACGAACTAACCATGTATATTATGTATCTAATAGTATGTTATAAATATAGTATATATATGGTATATAGAAGTATATCATAAATCTAGTGAAGATGGTATCTGGAAGTATATAATAAATCTAGTATATATGGTATCTAGAAGTATATCATAAACCATAATTTATACAGTATCTTAGATATTTTTGAATTATGTATTAATATTTGATAGAGGTGAAATATCTATATTAAGGATAGAAACTAAATCTCGATCGATTATAAGAACTTAAAATGGGTAGATTTAGGAGATTAAATATAGATTAAAATGGGTAGATTTAGGAGATTAAATATAGATTAAATTGAGTATATCCTAAAAATAAAGATTAATAAAATAGGTGAGATTAAATCTAATAGAAATTAATTATAGTATCTTTGATAAATTGATATTGATTATAGTATTTGTTAAATTGATCCAGATATTTAAATGAATGCAAAATAGAGTGGATTTGATAATATTTATAGATAAAATTGATAATATTTATAGATAAAATTGATATTTATAGATAAATGGATAATAATTATAAATAATTTGATTAGAATTATTTTATATATTGGAATAATAATCAATAACAATAACAAATTATCTAGAACAATTATAAATATCATAATTATAATTATTAAATATATTAGGATTATAATTTATAAGTATCATTACGATTCAGTATTAGCATCTAGATTAATTAGGTAGTTGTGATTATAACTAAATATCTCAAATAGTACTTACTGTGTATTTTATATTTGATCGCAGATATATAAAGTGTTTTTAAGTTATCTTAAGTATCTATGGAGAATACCTTTAATATTTATTAATAATACCTTTAATCTATATTAAAAATACCTTAAATATATATTTTAAATACCTTAATAATACCTTCAATATCTATTAATAATACCTTGATATCTATTAATAACATCTAGATATCAATAAATAATACCTTACTATTTACCTCCTGTCTTTTCTTTTTATTAGAAGTTCTAAAATAATTTATAAAAATACAATTAAATACAATTTCTAGCAGCTATATTTCATGGTATTTGCTTTTAATCAGAAGTTATTAAATAATATATAAAATACAATAAATACAATTGCCAGCCACTATTTACACGGTATTTGCTTTTATTAACTGATCAAAATTAATCTATATCAAATACAATTAAATACAAATACAATTGAACGAGCGAATACATTAAACAGATAAAGTTATTTCATAATACCTTCGGTTTATTTTATTCTAACTATTTAATATGATCTAATACAAACACAATAAATCAAATACAAACAACAATTAACACAATAAAGACCATTTATGCTTCTTATATTACACGGTAATCACTTTTGTTAACAAGTTAAATATATTTAATTAAATACAAGAATACAATTAAATACAAGAATACAATTAAATACAAGAATACAAATAGATACAAATACAATTAAATACAATTTCTAGCCTCTATTTATCACGATCATCACTTTTATTAACTTATCTAAAAATTATCTATATTAATACAGTCTAACTCAATTTAATATCAGATCATCCTTTAAATTATTTATCATCCTCCATATTATTTATCATCCTCCATATTATTTATCATCCTCCATATTATTTATCACCCTCCATATTTGCAAGCTATTTTATTATCGTGAATCAATTATATATCTTATCATCAATCAAATATATTAAGATCATTGAGAATATTAAGTAATCTCGAGAATAGTTAGTAATCTAAATCAAATATCTAAATATAAGCTAAGATTAGATATTAAACTGCTGATTATAAATATAGATCTGATTAAAGATAGATAAATATATGGGTGCGATGCACCTAGATACTAAACATTAGGTAATAAATATATAGGGTGGGCATAGCCCATTTAGGTAATAAATATGATTATTACATACCATTAGATTCTTATAAAGATTATAAATATAGGAATGACATTTATAATAAATATCTTCTATCAATATCTTATATATTAACTTGATATTATAGTTACTATCACACCTATATTTTATATAAATCACTATCATATCATAGATTACTTCCATATTATAATATTACACATAATAATATCATAGATTACTGCCATATTATGATATAACACATAATACCATAGATTACCTCTATATTATAATCTATTTTATCAGAGATCAAAATCTTATGATCAATTATTTCCTAAATTATCTTTATATTACGAGCAAATGATCACATGAATCACAATTATATAATCATAAACTAAATTGAATTACAATTATATAAAGATTCTATGAATTATAGGATAGTTCTAAATTGATAGCAATCTTAATAGCTTAGGTGATAAGTTATTATAATAAATCAAGAGGTGGTTAATATCCTTTATCAATCTTAGGTTAATATCCTTTATCAATCTTAGGTAAATATCATTAATTAAGTAACTAAATAAGGTAATATAACTACGATATTAATTAAACTAGGATATGATGTAATCTAATCTAATCTTATAATAACATTAAGTAGGAACAAAAGTAGGTAATTGATTTAAATATTTATTTAATAAACTTAATTGGTTATTGATAAAGAGCTCAAGAATAAGATAGTCCCAGATCGATATTTAACTATCATAATAAGATAGATCTATATAGATATTTTGCTCCTATAATTAATTGATTTAAATAGACATTTATATAATAAATTGATTTAAATAGATATTTATAAAATAAATATCTTAATTCTTTATTTGATTATAAATATTTTATAAATTAACTTAGTTATATATATTTTATTAAGATCTTAATTCTTTTTATTTTATCTATCAACAATAAATACATCATATGCAATTTAATACAATCTAATACAATCAAGACTCTTTCCAGCCCCTATATTCTACTAGTAATCACTTTTAATTAGAAGTTAAATTAATTATTTAATTAATACATCTAAATACAAACCATGGATGGTTATAGATTTAACTAGATATCTTATTATTTCTCTTCTATTTTATAATTAATTAATCTACTAACTATTTAATAAGATCTTTAGCTATTTTAAATAGTATATGGGTATCAAATATCTACCATACATTTAGTATATGATAATATTGAATACGTACCTCTTAAGTTAATAGATCGCCCATATTATAAATTAACTATAAAGATTATAAACTTATTAATCGATGATAGGTTATGGATTATAGTAGATTATTGATATATATGATATTAAATATCTATGATTCTTAAGAATGGATGATAAATAGAATCTAATTTATAGATGATAAATAGAATCTAATTTATAATATATGAGAAAGAGGATCTAATTAAATAGCTGAGTAATTAATGGTATAAATAGATCATGATTAATTGATAATAAGATACGATCGTAATGAATTGAATTGATAATTTATTGTGATTATAGATATTAAATATTCTTGATAATTTGATAAAAGGTAGAGATTTATATTATGATAAATCTTGGGATAATTATTTATATTAAGATTATAGACATTGGGAGGATTATAAAATAGGTCTGATTATTATATAGAAATGGTAATCAAATAGGAATGATAATAAAATTATGATTGATAATATATGGGTAATCAAATATAGATGATAGATAATATAGGGATGGTAATCAAATATAGCTGATATAAGGATTGCTATCAAATATAGCTGATATAAGGATTGCTATCAAATATAGATTCTACTTATCACTATCATATTTAGATCCTATCATTTATTTGTATATATAGATAATTATCTAAAAGGATTATCCTAGATTTCGTAATTTATTTAATCATTTGATGATTTTTAAGGTTCGAATTTTATTATAGGAATGATTGATAGATTAATAATAGATCGTGATCTTAATATTATTGATAAATTAAATATATTGTAATCTAATTAATTATGATCATCATTCATATTGTTAATAAATAGATGATAAATATTTGGTAATTTAATAAATGGATGGTTAATAAATATTAGATAAATGGTATGAACTATAGATAATCTTGATAAGTAATCAATAAATATAAAATATATAGATAGATTGGTGGCATAAGATCAATTTATTTAGTATTATTAATATTAATTTGGTAGTTATAAGAATTCTAGATATTAAATAGTTATAAGAACTATTGGTATTTAATTACAACTAGTACGAGATATCTTATGATCTCTATATTTATTGGTTGCTTTTATTTATTAATACAATTTAATTCAATTAGTGATTTACTTTCGACCTCCTGAATCTCTTTTAATTAGTTGTTATAAAATGATCTATAAATACAATTATAATCTATACTTTAGGAATCACTTATGTCGGATAGTTATAAATAATCTAAAAATAGGAATATCTAGACAGATAAATACGATCATTACTTATATTCTTACGATCTACCATTAATTGCTTAAATTACGAACACAACTAAATATTATAATCACAATATAATTTTATGATCTATTGATCTTATTTAATAGTATTATGATCTATCGATCTTATTTAATAGTATTATGATCTATCGATCTTATTTAGTTGATTTATTACATAACTTGAGTTAACTTAATCCCTATAATCCTTATATTTATCTTTAGATATTTCATAATTCTTAAGATCATTGTTATTTATATTTTATCTTAGGAGATTTATTATCCATATATTTTTATATTTAAAGTATTTATCATTTAGATCTTTAGATATTTATATATATAGATCAGAGATCATACCTAGTTTAGCTTTAATTAATTAGAAGGATTGATCTATATGCTTAGAATAAATTTGATATATAGGAGATTAAGTAGGATAGATGATTTTATATTATATTGATTGATTCTGATATATTATAAAGTTTATGATCTCGATCTTAGCTCTTCCAGATATTCTTTATTTTTATCTACTTTCTTTATTTCATTCTTACTTATATCATTTAGGTTAGATTCTTAATATTTTATCTACTTATTGTTATTTATATCCTAATAATATGAATAAATATAAATAATTTTATCTATCTATTAATGATAGTTAGTTTAAAGAATATCAATCTAAAGAATAAATTATTAATTATTTAAATAATAGTTTAAAATAATCTCTTTATAAATGAGTATTAATTATAAACGAGAGTTAATAAATTATAGCTAGTAATAAATGATGGTACTAAATAATTATGAACTTATCCTAAATTTAGATCAACAATAACAAATATTTATAATAACTAATATTTAATCTACAATTGCCAATATTTGCTTTAAATTATTTATATCGAATCGACTAATCATATATTGATGGAATAAATCATATAGAAGGAATCAATCATATATATAAATCACCTATCATATATTTGATCTATAATTTTATCATTACAAATTAAAGCTATTTATTACCCATATTTTCTATGATATCTATCATAATTATGATTTATCACAATAATTTATATAATCTCCACAATTATTGGGTTCTAATTTATATTTACTAAACCTACTTATCTCTATAAAATAGAGAGATTATTAAATATCTGGTTATAGTTAAATATCTCAAATAAATACCTTATATATAATTAATTATAGTTAACTGATTATGAAATAATTAGAATTAGAGTTATTATTATAATAAAATTGTTAATACTTTACTATTTGTTATAATATTTATAATTATTAACTTACTTTTAACTTATCAATAACATATATGATAAAATACTTACTAGGATTAAGACTTATTATGATTAATTATTGATCTTGATTATTATTAATTTATCATTATAAAATACCTATTATTGATAAATAGGGTCGAGATTTATTATATGAATTATTTAATATTTACCTATTATGTATTAACATCTATTATTATGAACCCTATATTTTAATATATGATCTAGAATTATTTATAATAAAATATGTAATCAATGATTATTATAATTTATTTTACTTCTAATTAAAAGTGATTACAGGAAGTATATAGTAGGTTAGTGTCTTAGGTTGTATATAATTAATTATTTTTAGATAGATTGATAAAAGTGATAACCATAAATTTAGTGGCTGGTGATCGTATTTGTCTTTAACTAGATTTATTTTAACTAGTTAATAAAGTGACGATCGTAAATATCGTGACTGGTTATTAATGTGTTGTATTTAAATTGTATTAATATAATTAATTTATAACTAGCTAATAAAAGCAAAGACCGTGAATATCTAGTTGCTATAAATTGCCTTTAATTTAGAAATAATTTAAAAACAATCTAATAAAAAGAAAATACCATAAATACAGTGGCTGGTAATATGTTGTTTTGTTTTAAATTGTATTTAATATATAAATAAAATTAAGGGATATGAATATCCCTTTGGATAAAAAAAAAATCAAAATTAAATACTAAATACGACCTAGGTCGCCCATCTCCTCTCCCCACCTTCTATTTATTCC